>CAUYPK010067054.1:0-70512 GCA_963574355.1 Loris lydekkerianus | reverse complement strand
TTTTAAGCCCCGTTCGTGGGAAACTACGACGACGGGGGTAGCCATGGGCGGAGGGCCGATACCCGGGGGCAACTTTTTTTTTTTTTTGGGGGGGGGGCCGGGGCTGGGTTTGAACCCGCCACCTCCGGCATATGGGCCAGCGCCCTACTCCTTTGAGCCACAGGCACCGCCCCAGAGGGGAACTTTTTTGAGTCTCAGATACGGCATGAGGAGACAGCAGTATTCCCTTCTCTTTGTTTGCATTTGGAATTCCAAAATCAAGCCACTTAGCATCTATATACCTTTCTTCACTCAGTTAGAAAGAATTAGCTAGAAATATTAAAAATTACCAATGCTGGGCAGCTCCTGTGGCTTAATGAGTAGGGCACTGGCCCTAAATACCAAGGGTGGCAGTTCAAACCCAGCCCTGGCCAAACTGCAACAAAAAAATAGCTGGGCATTGTGGCGGGCACCTGTGATCCCAGCTACTCGGGAGGCTGAGGCAAGAGAATCGCCTAAGCCCGAGAGCTGGAGGTTGCTGTAAGCTGTGTGACGCACTCTCCCGAGGACGACAAAATAAGACTCTGTCTCTGAAAAAAAAAAAAAAAAAAAAAAAAATTACCAGATGTATAAAATATTTAATTTTAGGGAAAACGCTGATTTTTTTTTCCATCTCTCTGTTGTAAGGTAGGAGAGGCAGCACCTTCCTGTTCACATCAAAATTTCACGTGGCTTTCTGTGACCTACTTGGTTCTTGACATGTACATATAGATATAGATAGATAGATAGATACTTTTTTTTCCTAGCTAGTTAGGATTTTTTTTTTTTCCCCTTGAAACTTGCCTTAAGTCTAACCCCAGGCTTGTTAGCAGACAAAGTTCTTTTTGCTGAATAGCATCACCCAGCCTCCCAAATAGAAAGTGTATTGTAAACTAAAATGTTCCCTTGTAAGCATAAAGTCATTGAACTCCAACCTGCCCTTCTTCAAAGTCGTGGGACTCCGGAGCCATTTCGTAGTGATCCCTCTTCAGCACAAGGGGTTGAGCAGGATGTACTTGGGGGGAGGGCAGGGAACTTATCAAGAACGACTATGCTTTTTCGATTCCTACCATGGTTTTTAAAGGAATTTCTGCCCTTCTGTAGAAGAGTAAGGAGACAGCAATGGATGATCATTCCCTTTTCTTTACTTCTTATTTATTTAATTAGTCAGCTGCCAAAGTTGGGATTCATTTCAAGCCCTCAGTCTCATACCCCTCGCTGATGTTGTTGTGCTCTAAACAGAATAATCCGCAAAGCTGCAGTATTCAGCGTTACTGTTCACTCCAGTTCCTGTCGCAGAACCGTATTTTACACAGAATATATTAGTTATGCTTACAAGAACATATTATCCCTCCATTAGCCATGGTTTACTAAATTAATGAACTGTGGAGACAAAGCGTCCCTGCCGTCGAGTTGGAGAGTTGCTCTAGGTCTCTACATTTGTCTATCATATTTTACTGAACTCACTTTGAAGTTGTCTGTGTCATTCCCACCCCTGCCCCACATTTGCTGCCATCCCATTTTTTTTTTTCTCAGTTGCTATGAATTTCTTGGCTCCAAGGGTAAATTTTCTCGATTGGGAAGAGAACCCTGAGCCACTTGGATCCTCAGCAATGATCTTTGCAGACAAATGCCACCGAGGCTGTCCTATGATTCCAGAGTCTCACGTTGTTAATTTCCCCTAGAGCAACCTATACCTTCCCCTTGAAAATGTGGGCTTTAGTAATGTGTGTGCAGTGGCGTGACGCCTTCATGCTTTTGTGGAGGCAGGATGTGTTAGCATTGGTATTTGAAATACAAAAGATCGTGGTTTTTCTCACTTCTCTTTATAGATCTGTCTTTTTTGAATGACAGAGGATTAGGAGAAGTGTCCCCTTTTCAGGTCGTGTCATGAATTTAGTTTTCTTCTTCATCACTCAGTTTGAACTTTTATCTAAAATCTTGAAAAAGCTAGAAAATGCATTTAAGAACATTATCTCCATCTCTTTTGTCTCTCTCTCTCTCTCCCTCTCTTTTTTTTTCCACCTTAGGCCTAACTCCACCCACAACTCCTCCTCATAAAGCCAACCAAGATAACCCCTTTAGGGCTTCTCCAAAACTGAAGTCCTCTTGCAAGACTGTGGTGCCACCACCATCCAAGAAGCCCCGGTACAGTGAGTCTTCTGGTACCCAAGGCAATAACCCTACCAAGAAAGGGCCCGAGCAGTCGGAGCTGTACGCACAACTCAGCAAGTCCTCCGTGCTCGCCAGTGGACTGGAGGAAAGGAAGACCAAGAAGCCCAGTCTACGGCTGTTTGGTGACCACGACTATTGCCAGTCAGTTAACTCCAAAGTAGAAATACTCATTAATCTATCACCGGAGGTCCAAGACTCTAGACAACTAGAGTATAAAGATGCCTCCTCGGGTTGGCAGGGGCAGATTCGTTCTTCCACAAATTCTGACCAGGGCTACCTGAGAGAGACTTCGGAGGCCAGCAAGCAGGTCTCTCCTTTCAGTACCAGAAAACAGCTCCAAGACCAGGAAATCCGAGCCGAGCTGAACAAGCACTTCGGGCATCCCAGTCAAGCTGTTTTTGATGACGAAACAGACAAGACCAGTGAACTGAGGGATGGTGATTTCAGTAATGAACAATTCTCCAAACTACCTATGTTTATAAATTCAGGACTAGCCATGGATGGCCTGTTTGATGACAGCGAAGATGAGAGTGACAAACTGAGCCACCCTTGGGACGGCACGCAGTCCTATTCCTTGTTTGATGTCTCCCCTTCTTGCTCTTCTTTTAATTCTCCGTGCAGAGATTCTGTGTCACCACCCAAATCCTTATTTTCTCAAAGACCCCAAAGGATGCGCTCTCGTTCAAGGTCCTTTTCTCAACACAGGTCGTGTTCCCGGTCACCATATTCCAGGTCAAGATCAAGGTCTCCAGGCAGTAGATCCTCTTCAAGGTAAACCTTGGCAAAACTCTCACCAGAGACAAGGTGTCTCCTAGGAAGTAAAAAAAAAAAAGTATTCAAAATCCACAGCCAGGCTAACCCCTCACCACCGCACCCCCAGTACCACTGAAACTAACAAGAATGTTGTCACAAGGGCATCCCTCTCCACATCCCCTGAAATCTGCCAGCTCTGAGCACAGTGCCTCGAGCCAGTCAGATCAGAGAGAGCAATCTGTAAGAAACATGCTCATCTAACTTTTCCCATTGCCTGGAGAGCCGCCCTGTGCCAGGATGGTTGAGATCCATGCAAGATAAAGCTGACAGTGCGTCCCATCTGGTGCTCGGTGTTCATATCAATAAGCGACACTGAGCGAGAACACATCACTCCCAGACCTCTCAGCTGACTAGACCATCACAAACTGTCACTGGGAAATCTCACTAGGAGCTGGGAAGAAAATTCGGGTTTATGTAATAACGCTGTTGCAGAGGATTTCGGTAGTGCTGATTAACTTGGTTCAAGTGGCAGTTACAAATGCCCTCTTTGTTTTTCTCCTCTCTCCCAGATCCTGCTACTACTACGAGTCAAGCCACTACAGACACCGCACGCACCGAAATTCTCCCTTATATGTGAGATCACGTTCAAGATCGCCCTACGGCCGTCGGCCCAGGTAACGGGTTGTGTCATTTTCTTTGGGCTCCTTTGTCCCCTCCTTTGGATGGTAAGATGTTATGGAAAACCGTCCCCATTCCTCCCCAAATTATTATTCATTTCACTCTTGCAAATTGAGGTGGTTGACTGAATGATGACGTTATGTTTCCCAGGTATGACAGCTACGAGGAATATCAGCACGAGAGGCTCAAGAGGGAAGAATACCGCCGAGGGCATGAGGAACGGGAGTCTGAGCGGGCCAAGCAGCGGGAGAGGCAGAGGCAGAAGGCAGTTGTAAGCAGCTTGGAGCTAACTTTCATTTTAAAGGAGGGTTCCTCTTTCTTTTCTTTTTCCTCTGTGCTTTCTGTCTGTTGTTTAATGTGTGTGTGTGTAGATTAGGAAATAAACTGTAGCTGAGTCTTTTTTAGAATTGGCAGTTTGGGGCCCTTTGGCTTAAAACCATCAAGAAGTCTTCAATCCCCCTTAACCCAGCTCTTTGAAAAGCAAACCCTTAGGTCAGTCTACTTCTCATTCAGTTTCACTTTGGCCATCCTGACTGTTTTCAAGTATCATTTTGACAAATGGGAGGGGGTTGAGATTTATGTGGGGAGATAGTGGTGTCATCTGGTCAGAGAATGAGTTTTTTTTTTTTTTCCCTTATTTCCCATTCCTTCTTTTTCTGACTGGAAAATGAGAACGAGTCGCTGTTTGGTTTCAGTTTTTATTTTTTTGGCAGATAGGAGAATTAAGTTGTCCATGAGGAGACGGGGTTCACATTAGACTTAAAGGAGGCAGCAGTGGGAGGTTTGCTGAGAAGGTCATCATCTCTTACTTGTGAGGGGTCAACCCTAACTGGCTAGCCGACACATCCATGTTGCTTATGAGCTATTATACTTCTCCATAACTTTTTTTGCGGATTTCAGCAGCACTTACTAGCAGGTGTTCTAGTCACCTGATGTGTGGCAGGGCTGACAATCCTGTATAAAGATCCAGGTTATGTTACATGCATTTGGTCTCTGAAGGTCTTTCTCAGTGACTGCTTTTTAGACTTTTCCCCAGCTCCCTGCTACTGCTTATCAACTTCAACCTTGAATGGCAAAAAACAACAACAAAAAACGAAGCAGTCCAGTTGTCAACATCCAGTCCAGGCTGACGGCAGACATTACTAATCAATCCTGGGATGCTTTCCACAGCCCCAGCAGAGCTGTGGGGCCATTGCCAACAGGTACCCCAGGGAGCCTTGGACGATCATTTGGACACAGGCACCGCGTTTGCTCCCTCCAGCAGCCTGTCTGTGCTGGTCACTGAGTCAGTTGGGTGATGATCAGCTTTGGACATATCTTGCATATATGCTTATTAAGTTTTAGGGTAATAATTTTTAAATGTAAAGGTTAGACTTATAGGGTGCCTTTAAGAAAACCCAATAACATTCATAAAATTTTGAAAACCCAATATAAAAGAGCTGATTAATGGAACTGACATCAAGTACTGGGCAACAGTTTCTAGCTGGAGGCAAAAGGTTAAATGAAAGGTTTGTGAATCACAGACTCAAGGAGAAAGGAGTGAGATGTAATAGACAGTTAGGCTAAAGTTCCTAGGGATTTGCTGCCATTTAAGTGAGAATCTACCCAAACCTGAATCAAAGGCCCTTGTGCAAATTATAACACTTGCCCTCATTTTCCTCAACTTCCTTTTCTTTTTTTAAAATTTTTATTATTATTTTTTTTATTTTTGGCGAGGGCTGGGTTTGAACCCATCACCTCCGGCATATGGGGCTGGCGCCATATGAGCTACAGGTTCTGCCCCATTTTTCTCAACTTTCAACTGAGTGGTGACATTCAGATTTGCCAGAGTATCCTTAGTTAACACTTACGAAGGCCAATGAAAATTGAAAAGTCAATTTTTCTAATATCGTTGTATTAATTGAATGGCCTATTCAATAAGCATAGTAACTCACATTTATATAGTGCCATATAGTTTACAAAGCCTTTTAATATGGCAAATTACAGTTAATCATTACAGAAGAGAATCACATGGAGCAAGCCTGCAGGAAAAGAGTTATTTTGCTATTTGCAAATTTATAGTTTATAAAATCCTTTCTTTCTTCAAAAATAAGACATTAAAGAGAAAGACTAATAGTTTCATCATAAATTTAGTTATTTGGGAAAAACATGTAACAATATATAACCAAAGCCAAATTAATATTTTTAATAAAAAATGTGTATATAAATGACTTTTTTTTTTAATACCTTCTAAAGATGATTTAATGCCAGGTACTCAACTAGAATAAAGCAAGCAAGGAAGAAAGGTATCTTTTTATCTTTTTGCTAGTTTGACCCTTTCCAAATAGATCAAACCATGCCCTTGGCAGATGAGCCGGAACTGCCCTGAGAGTTACCCACCTCAGCCTGGAAGAAGACACCACCTGTCCCCTTTGCATCACGAAAGTTGACCAGTTCCTTGGTTAATTCTTTGAGTCAGGCAACCTCTATGAGCTCCCTTTGAAAGAGGACTCACGATAGTCCTCATATAAGCTCATATAAGTCCTTAATATAAGCTCGGCTTATATTAAGTCATTTTACCTTAATCAGACATTTCTCACAGTTTTGGCTTTGAGATTCTCTTTGTTTTTGAAAAGGAGATTTAAAACAAACAACCTAAGACACAAAAATTTTGTACTAATAGAGTGACCTATGGGTAGTAAGTGCTTAATAAAGATTTGGCACTTATTATTGAATCAATTCCTCTTTGAATAATTATGTGCCGTTTCTATTTAACATAAATGAAAACTCATAGTTCTTTCTGTGACAAACATTTGCCAGGTGCTTGGGAGACAAAGTTAGGAAAGATATGGTCCTCACATCCAGGAAGCTCCAAATCTGCTGGCAGGTAAAGGTCTGTGAAGGGGCAGTATGAGGTGATAAACAGTATTAAAAAGGGCTCATACACAAAACTATGGGGGTATAGGAGTAAGCACCCAGCCCTGGGAATCCCAAGGGTGATCCTAAGGTGGATATAAATCTAAGGGAAGAGAGAACAAAAGTTTATAGTAGCCATTAGCGACATGTCTAATTTTGTCTAGGGTGAATTAAAATGCATTCTGTGACTGGATTTTGAAGATTTAGAGCAAAAAAACAGTGTAAAGTACCCCCATTGACTTTTTATAACAATTACAAATTGATATACTTTGGGTATATCCAACCGATTACAATAGATTATCAACCTTGAATTTTCAGTTTCTTTTTACCTTCTTAAGTGTGGCTCTTAGAAATGTTAAAATTATATACGCTGCATCCCATTTTTACTGCACATTGCTGTTCTAAACAGAGCCCATTGTAAATCTCTGCAAAAGAGTAGAGGATATTAGAAAACAACTTGTCAGTTAACTAGAAAGTTGGGACTTTCAGTGGAAGGCAGATCCTGTAGGGTTCTGTAACTCATGCTAAAGATTTGAAATCTCTTTTAAGAGCATGGTGGAACTATTTAATGAGTTTACCAGCAGGAAGATTTTCTGATTGATGTACATTGTACAAATGGTGGGCTTTGTTGTTCCATAATGCATTTGTAAAGTATGTTTTTATGGACTTGGATGCAGGGACACAGGCAAAGATTTGGACTTATTTGACTAAATTGGTTTGAAAAATTCTGAAACAGCTCAGGGAGCCAGGACAGTCTATCTAAGTTTGTCAGCTGGTGATTGCCTTCCCACTTTTGAGATACAAGGAAAGCCATGAATAAGGGGCAAGTTACATTGGGGATGCCTCAGAGGCAGTGCTGGGTTATGCATTAATAGGAGCAGCCACATACTTAGAGAACCAGCAAAACAGAAGCTTTGCAAGGAAAGGCAAAACAAACTTAAAAATTTTAATAATTGATCTTTCATATACTTTAAATTAGTCTTTTCTACTTTTGTCTATATTACTTTTTTCTTTTCTTTTTTTTTTTTTTTTTAGTTCCATAATAAGGAGGTAGTTTGGGGGTCTGTAAACGTTGTATTGCTTATGCCTGTACAAATCTTAATCCAGGCCAATTTGAGTGCATTAAATCAGAGAGCAAAGAGAACACAAATAATAATAATTGCTAACATAGAATCGTATATTGTGGTTGAATATTGCCAGTGTATCCGTTCTCACTTTCCTCCAATTCCCATCTAAACTCTTTCTCTAAACCCAATTCACTCTCTCTCTTTCTCAATCTTATAAGCTTGAAATGATTCAGGTTATATTGGGACTTTCCAAGCCAGAATTTAGTATTTAATGTCTTAACTGTCATCGCTCTAATTTCTTGTGGAGTTCTAAGTCCAACTTCATTTGCAATCTGTACAGTTTCCTACCAGAAAACATGATAATAGGATGTTCATTTAAAGGGCAAATCTAGACATTATGATGTGGCCCAGTGCTGAAAACCAAAACCAGATGTGCTTAGGCAACAACTGGGATATTCTGTTTCTCTGTTGGTCAAAAGGCAGCTTAGGAGCTGGGAATAGTGTATTATCCATCACTAATTATAGATTTCTTTCAAATGACACACACACACACACACAAAGCTGTGCAACTTCTCAGAGTTACTGTTTCTGAAGAAAATAAAATAGTTTTCTATTCAAGCATTTCTAAAGAGATATTTTACGAGGCTGAGTGTGTAAGTTCAGTATTTAGATATGTTCAGCATAGTGGCAAGATGAGTAAGTTCTAGAAATCTAACAATGTGGTATTAGGTAAGTTCTAGAAATCTAACAGTGTGGTATTGTACACTGTTAAGAGGACAGATTTCATGTTAAGTGTCCTTACACACACACAGGAAAAGAAACAGTAAGGAACACAAGAAAACTTTTGGAAGTGGTGAATACATTAAGTACCTTAATCATCTTGCTTGTGGTGATGGTACCCAGGGTGTGTGCATAGGTTCAACTGCACCAAAATGTGGACTGGTTAAACATGAACAATTTTTTGTACATCAATTATATTTCAATGAAATAGTAGTTCTACATGCTTAGGCCATAGTTCTTAGTTCTCTGCCTTCTTAATGTGCTTACTTGCATTTCAGCTTTGATTTGCACCTTCGCCTGGGTTCATCCTCAGCCTTAGTTGTTGAGCAGGAAAGTTCCTGGGTGGTACTTGGGTGGAGATAACTTTGGAAAGTTGAATGCTACGGTTATATTTCTCCTCAAAGAATACACTCAAGTGTTAGGCATTTATGGAATTCCTATTGAATTAGATAAAGATAATCAATAGTAAGAGCAAGAAAGAAAAAAACATTTTCCTAGAGTTTTGATCTTTCTTTCTGTTCATTCATATATTTCCATGGTCTTCTGTTCCGCTCTCCTTTCCCAGTAGGAAGAGTACCTAGGCACACCATTCACACGTCCCTGATGTTTTTATATCTTTGAGCCTTTTGAGAAAGTCATGTTATAACTAATCTGGAAATGAACACAGATCATCCATTGATAAAATTGATATATGGTTTCTGTAGCAATTATAGAAACATTCTGACTTAGAGATGTAGAGAGAACCAAAATGTAAATTATATCCAGCTCTTCCTTGTTACCTCATATTATAAGATATTTTAGATAAAGAAACCACAAACAAATCACCAAACACAGTACTTGGTGTAGATTAGAGACGATAGGTGTTAATACCCTAGTATTTTCTGTCTTTTCTTAGTCAACCCCCTTTTACCAGGAGTAGCTAATTATTTGGTGAGAAACCACATTGTATGCTTCCCCTAGATAACTGGGAAGCTCTGTACTCAGGTCCATACAGATTTTGGTAGTGCAGAATCAGTTAATTCAGTTAGTGGTTTTTGTTTGTTTGTTTTTTTAATTTATCCCTTGTGTTTTCGTATAATTAGGATTTACTGTAGCCATCAATGCAACATAAATCTTCAATTTTATTATCTACCCCATAAGCAAACTAGCTTTTGTGAAAATTGAAGCTAAAAGTTAGTTGAGAAAGGTGCCATCCTCCTCAATAGTGAAAACTGGTCTGAAAATCATTTTTCAGGGAGCTGTTTCCAAAGGTTTAGAGTTCCTCCAAGCCTTTAAGAAGTTGGAAATGTTATTAAGCATTTTGATTTCTTTTCCTTTTCATCTCCTGTTTAGAAATTAATGTGTTGAAAAATTGGCTGCAACCGTTAAGGTTTTTTAAAGATATGAAATCTATTCATCTGTCTAACACAACTGCAATATGTTTAAAAGAATCGGTTCTTTGCTAGTCATTTTGGCCAATCTTGGAAAGATTTTTGTCTTTGCTTTCTCAATATTCGAATGGCTTTTATTTTCCTTTTAACACTAGGAAAATTTAATAATTTTCTCAAATGAGAATTGCAACATGTATTCAATTTCTGATCTTTGTAACGTAGCAAGGCATGGTTCCGTTCCTGTGTTTCAGAAAAGGAGATGACAAATTGGTAATTTAAATGATTGTGGAACAGACCTTTGGTTTCCCATTTCTCTCCTTTAGGTTATATCTTCTTTTTACTGCAGAATTTATCAGTATCAGATATAAAAGGTCCTCTGGTTTATCTTTTTATGGGGGATCATTGTTGCATACAACTTTTTATAAAGCTGCAATTCAGAGACTATCCCAATATGTCTGCGCATGGGTGTGCATATGGTTGATTTTAGCTTTAACTTCAAATTTCCTTGAATACATAGTCTGTATGTTCCCATAATGGTAGTCAAGCAATTTCTTTGCGATGGCTCAATTTCTTCCTCTCTCTTCTGCATTTTCCTTCCCTTCTCTCTATACAGTAGTAACTTTCCTAAAAGGCTCATTAAAAAAAAAAAAAAAAAAAGTCCATAACACCCATGCAAGCAGGTGCCAGGAAGTTTAAGTTTAGATAACAGTCCCATCACAGTTAGCTGTTTGGCTAGAGCTGCATGTGTAAATAGAAAGGAATGCGGTGTTATGATTCCCTTGCTCAATCACGCAGCACTGTTCAGCATGAGCCTCCCTGTTCGTTTCTACTTATCGACTGCCAGGGTGTGCTGGGTGCCCCAGAACAACACAATTTCAGCAACTGAGACATGAAAGCGAAGGGAGCAGTCTGCCCTGTTTGCAGAACTTCCTCTGGTCACTTACTTAGGCTCAGTAGCTATTGTAAGAGGAGCTGTGTTTCCCCAACTTTTGCAGCAGAGTCCCACCTCTGATAGTCATAGGTGATTTTTATGTGTCCTGCAAGCACAGAGCTGACTACTCTACACTTCTTATACTTAACTTTCCTGTAAAAGGAAATCATGCACATCTTTGTTATTTCACTCAACTGAGCTGCCAGAGCAAGGGTTTTCCTATGACAAAGCACCCAGCTTTCAGAGTCTCAGAGAGTAAGAACCACCTTAGGCATCTTTGACGTTAAAAAAAGGCACAGGGTACATGTGAAAAATGATTAACTAATTGGCAATTGATTGATTTAGCAACAAGTATTTACTGAGACTCTGTTATGTTTCAGTTACCCTAAGTAGTGACGAGGACAGATTCATGAATCTTCCATTATAGTGGAGAGGCAGACATTGAACAATGGATAAACTATTAATTATTTAATTATCATTAAACGCAGACTTACAAAGGAGAAATAGAGTTTTCTATCAGAGCGACTAACAGGCTGTCTGATCTCATATCTCAGAAAGAAAATGATTAGTGAGCTTTATGTAATTCTAGATTGTACGTGTGAGCTGTGCATGTGAGATTTGGGAGGGGTGTAGTGTGGATGGTATGTTCCAGGTAGCAGGAGGAACAGCACAGATGCCTTGGGAAGAAAGAAGCACAGCGTATACAGGGGTCTGATGGGAGCTCAGTGTGGCTGGAAGCTGGAGCCAAGGAAAGAATGGAAGTGGGAGATAAAGCCCTTGATGAAAACAGGTCTGAACTTTGCAAAGCCTTCTGGATCTTTTTAGTGACTTTAGTTTTTTTGTTCAAAGTTATGAGAAGCCATTGAAATGTTTCACCTGGTAATTGGCATGATTAGATTCCCATTTTCTTAGCAAAGATTGTTGTGATGTCAGTAAAAAAGAGATCGGAGGAGGATGACATATACACATGGAACCAAGTTAAGAGGTTGTTATACTAGTCCAGAAAGCCGGGAGCTTGGTCTAAAAATTATGGAATAAAGTAGACACTCCAAAGAGAGGTTTGGAGGTATAAATCAGCAGGATTTAATGAGGACTTGGGTATGTGAAGAGGACTTCGATGGAGGTTGGTCTTTTTCCCAATGTTGTTGTATCAGTGAAGTGAACACTTTCTAGCACTCGAGTTTTTGTCCTGAATAATGTGGTTAGATAGTGTTCACTTGACTAATATAAGAACTGGGAAAAGGCCCAGCTGGGGAAAGAGCAAAATTTTGAGGTGAAATGAAACAAACAACTATCTACTGAAATGTCCAGTAGATAGTTGTTTGGGGGGGGGGGGGTCTGAAGCTCTGAGGAACTTATTTCCCTGATAAAAATAGAGATAGGCATGTTGCAAATGGTAAAAGACCAGGCATAGGTGATGAGGTCACCAAAGAAAATAGAGTCTGTGAATTCTATTGAATGCTTACTGTTCCCTAGATCCTTTGCTGAATATTGGGCATATAATAACATCTTAAGAAAGATGTTCAGTAAATAACAGGGCATCATTCTGCCTTCAGCCTGAACTACTTTTTATAGCATCTCAAACTGAGGACTCTTGATACATCCAGAGAAAATTCTTGGGCAAGCTAAATCTATTCCTTACTTCTTCTTTTTTCTTTAAATTAATTAATTAATAATTTTTGCAGTTTTGGGCCAGGGCTGAGTTTGAACCCACCACCTCCAGCACATGGAGCTGGTGCCCTACCCCTTTGAGCCACAGGAGCCATCCTATTCCTTACTTCTAATTTCCTAGTCTTCATTTCAATCTAACTTAAATCTCTCCAACCTCAAGTTCACTTCATTTTTGCTTGGTAGACATCCATACCAGCTGGTCAGTACACTCTTTATATCAACATCTTTTGTTCTTCAATAACCTTTTCTCAATCCTGAGAGACATCATCACCTTTGAACTTGTCTTTTTGGGACAGAGACACAGTGTTGCTTGTAACGTTTATAAAGCATTCCTCTTTGTAAAAAAGGAATTTATTCTTGGGCTATAAAATATTCTTCCCATATTTTGTAAATTGCAAATTGCTAATGACTTTCAGATTATGATGCTATAGACTATGCTTGTGAAAATCAGGCCACACCCCTCTAGTCTGTTCTTAAAATAAGACTGGCTTTGTTGGCAAAGAGAAATTTATAGCCTCTTTTATTTAGCTTTTATTCTTTTGAGACCCAGGGCTTAAAATGACCTATATTTTAAAACTGAATTCTTAGATTATTGTCTTTGACCACCTGCATCAGAATCACTGGGGTGTGCTTATTAAAAAATGAAAGTTGTTGAACCTTATCTTCCAATTCTATTTTAGTACAGTTTGGATAAACGCTAATACTTTGCATTTTTAACTATGACCTCAAGTAGTTTTTATTTATACTAAGCATTTAAGAACCACTCTTTGGAGGATGTCAGAATTTGTACATCTCATTATTAGAATTCTGAGCTAATAAGAAATTAAATAGTTTTGCAAGCCAGGTCAGTTTCATATTGATTATGAAGATTAATAATCGGGCAGCACCTGTGGCTCAGTGGGTAGGGCACCGGCCCCATATACTGAGGGTGGCGGGTTTGAACCCAACCCCGGCCAAACTGCAACAAAAAATAACCAGGTGTTGTGGCAGCAGCCTGTAGTCCCAGCTACTCTGGAGGCTGAGGCGAGAGAATCCCCTAAACCCAGGAGCTGGAGTTGCTGTGAGCTGTGATGCCACAGCACTCTACCAAGGGTAATAAAGTGAGACTTTATTAAAAAAAAAAATTAATAATCAAGTCATAAGTGATAAAATATATAATAGATTTTTTTTTTTTTGTAACACAGAAGAGCTTATCTGAGAGAAGAATAGAATTGGATGGGAAAAATTAAGAAAGAGTGGAAGGACAGAAACTCAGGGAGTCTTGCTGGGGTCAAGTGCTGCCTTTCCTTCCTTGTGGCCTGTGTTTGCCCTAATTGGCATCCTCTGGGAGCCCTCCTCGTGCACGACTGCACGTTCATGGATGTTTCTAGAGATCCCCCTTCTCTCCCATCTCCAGAACTAGCGAAAGCCTCTTCTTATTTCCCCACCCATAGGAAGAACGCCGGGTGATTTACGTTGGTAAAATCAGACCTGACACATCACGGACAGAACTGAGGGACCGCTTTGAAGTTTTTGGTGAAATTGAGGAGTGCACAGTAAATCCACGGGATGATGGGTGAGAATCTTCAAGATTACTTCTTGTTTAGAAGCTGACGTATGTAAAAAATTATGGCCATAAGATTACTGGGATGGGAGTTGCCAGTGTAAGTGCTTTGACAGATGACATGTTGAGTTCAGAACCTTATTTATTTTCTTTCATCCCTATTTATTAATCTTTCTAGTTGAGATTTCCTGTCCTAGAAATAAGTATTTAGCTGCTTGACAGGACAATCACACTGATAAATGGATGCGGTGGCTCAGACATTGGCACTGGCGTACTCTCCCAAAGTAGAAAGGGTTACAGTCCCGTATGCTAATGCATCTTAACAAGCTTTGAACTTCTTTGTCCCTTGCAGAGACAGCTATGGTTTCATTACCTACCGTTATACCTGTGATGCTTTTGCTGCTCTTGAAAATGGATACACTTTGCGCAGGTCGAACGAAACTGATTTCGAGCTGTACTTTTGTGGACGCAAGCAATTTTTCAAGTCTAACTATGCAGACCTAGGTATGGATTTTATTGTACGTGGAATGAGGAATCCATAATGTAGAGCTCAAAATGGGAGCAAACAGAATCCTTAGGTGCTGTGGGTTGGGCCGTCACTTTATTTTACTAGAGGAACTATTTGAATACAGATTTTTTTTTCTCTTATATATGAGACAGTTGCAGAAAAAATGGGCTTAGATTTTGGCAACAAAAAGCATAAGTTAATTCTTTGTGCTATCTGCTGAGGCGCTGAAATTCTGAAAGTTCCACATGATTTTTGTGTGTATGTGTGAGTGCTGTATTTTGTACGTGTGTGTATTGTGGGAGTGTGTGTATGTATATGTGTTTATGATTTGTGTGTGTGGTATCAGCGTGGTATTGTGTTTGGTGCATATAGATGTTGTGTCTTTGCGTACATGGTTTTGTGTGTATGTCTGTGACACTGTGTTGAGTGTGTGTGGATATTGTATGGCTCTGTGTGTGTTTCTGATTTGTGTGTGTTGCATGGAAGTGGCATTGTGTTTTATGTATGTGTGTGTTATATGTGTGTGGATATTGCATGGGTCTACATGTGTTTATGACTCGTGTGTATTGCATGTGTGTTGTGTGTGAAAACTGTGTGCATCTGTGTGTGTATGTGAGTGGCATTGCATTTTGTGTGCGCATGTGTTGCGTACGGATATTGTGTGTCTACTTGTATTTGTGATTTTCATGTGTATCATATGTGTGGTATTGTTTTGTATAGGTATATTGTGTGTCACTATGTGTTTTGTGTTGGTACTGTACTATATTTTCTGTGTCCAAGCGCTGTGTTCACATGCATGGACATTATAGCTGTCTACATGTGTTCATGGTGTATGTTTATAACCTGTGTCCTCCCTAAATTCTTTTCTACAAGCCCTAGTATCACTATCAGTGCTTTATGGAATAAAGTATGCAAAAGTCTAGGAATTTTTTTCCTTATTATTTTACAAACTCATAGAAATATTATCGTTTTCTATGAATTATAAACTCAAGAAGAGAAAATAAAATTCCACATGCTAAATAACACTGTACTTTCTTTAAAACAAAGTAAAAAACCCAGTTATTTGTTAAGCATGTCCATGTGCTAGGCCTTGTACTCGGAGCTTTGTAAACATTTTCCCATTTAGTCACCAGAACTATTCTAGGAGGTGGGCGTGTTTATTATCACCCCCAGTTCACAGGTAATGAAACTGAAGCATACAAAAGTATTGTATTTTTCTGTTATAAAAGCTGTGGCAAATCAGGGGGTAAAATTTAGCAAATACAGAAAAAAAGGAAGAAAATTAAAATCACCTGTTAGCTCATCACCCAGAGAAAACCACTGTTATCAACCAAATAATTTGCCTTCCAATGTTTTGTCTCAGAATGTCTAACTTTTTATAGTTAAGTTTATATGCTGAGGATACCAAAAAAATGGATCTTAAGAGATCTTGTTGGAAGTCAATCTATCATTCCCCCAAATGTTTGGATTCTAGTTAAGATGGATGTGTATGGCATGTCTACATACACTTGACCAGTAATAACATCTTAAATTCAACTTTAAAAAGCAATACATAGGTGACACCTCTTAAAATGCATGTACATTTTTCTTGGCACCTTCTGTGTACGTATGTGTGTGTGAGCATAGATCTTTCAAATTCTGCTTTTCAATTAATATATGAATTCACACCCTGCTGTGATTCACAGGATTATTAAAAAATAATTTATCAACATATTTTAATAGCTTCACAGTATTTTGTAGGGTGAATAGTGCCGTTATATTTAGTCATTCCATTATAGCTAAACATTTATTCAATTTTTAATTTTTTGAAGTTATAAATAACTCTACAATGGGCATCTTAATTTGCTTTCCAATTTTAATTTTGTTCCTTTACATGTCTTTCTCTGCTGAATATGTGTATTGTAAGCCTCCAAATTATCGGAGGAAGGAAGGACAGAAAGTGGCAAATGTCTTGTGCGTAAGACATAATTATTTTAAGTTCATTTATAATAATAATGATGACGTTAACATACACATCTGTTCCTCGGCATTATTAGATATCTATTTGTACTTGTTCTTGCTTGGTTTAACGAAAGAAATGAATTCCAAGTACAGGAATTTTTTCTTCCTTTCAACGAAGTAGTGTCTTCCTAGGGTAATTGATACAGGTGGTGTGCATTGTTCAGAGGGAATATGGTATCATTCACTCCATGCGCTAAATAGATAGTGAGAGGCAGGGGAGAGGCTGCTGACTTGTAAAGACAGAGGTCTAGGGATGAAAATATGAAATGTAGCAAGTCATTTGTTCAAATATTGGCTAATAAAAACAGTTAAGACAGATTGAAGTCTTGAGTTGATTTGACTTATTTTCTTCAGTGATGAAGGCTGGGGTGTTTTCTCATCTCTCAAAACATCTACAATTAAAAATAAGCTACCTATAGGGGCCTTCAGATCACAATTCATCACTGGTAGAAGGAGGATTGGGTAGTGTTTCCAAATTGAACTGGAGCCTCCCTGAAATATATCTAAGAAGAATGCTTCCCCTCTTGTTATGCACCTGTCTAGCCAGCAGCAGTAGAAACTTTGCCATTGCTAAGCTCACTGTATTTTCTGAAAAGCACGTTTGATGTGCATTGGAGTAGCATGGGTTTTTCCAATTCCTTCAAGTACTGCATTGGCGTGGGAAGTAGTTTTTTTGTTTTCTGAGCATAGTCATGGTATACTCACCATGCCCAGGCTTTCAATCCTGCAGAGCTGCGTTTGAAACCTAGCTTACCATTGACCTTGGGCAAACAATTCACCTCCTTCAGGCTCGGGTTCTTCATTTGTGAACTACCTTATAATATTTATTTGGAGATTAAATGTTTGTGAGGCTCTTGCCAAACTGTCTGGATCCCATAGGTACTCATTAAGTAGCGCCTACGATTGTAATTTAAAATAGTAATGAAAAGAAGTTACCATTTTAAAGTTATCTTACAGACAAATCAACTATTTAGGTGATGGGCATGCTTAAAAGAGCCCCAACTTACACATTATGAAAGCTATCCACGTAATAGAAAATTTGTACCCCCCTTAATATTTTGAATAAAATATTTTGAACATTTTATTGAAAATTTGAATATATTGAAGATTTTAAAATAATAGAAGGATCAATAGCAGGGACCATCTTTGGTCCCTCTTCTCATGTGTTTTGTCTTTGTTCCCTGAAGAGTTCAAGTTAAATGCTTCAGGGAAGGCATGGATACTGAATCTGTGGAGCATAGGAGTACACGGGGCCCTTAAAGGGACTGTGAGTTTATATGTACATCATATCATTTTAACCAACTTTGTTTTCTGTTTCTATTGGTTCCTTCAAGTTAAGTTAGCTCACACACCCTATTTTTCTACTACTGAAACTAGTGTGTGGTCCCTACAATATTATTAGAGTAAAGCACAATTCCAGCTACCATTTAAGGGGAAAGTTGTATAAGTGAGAGTTAGATTTTAAAATGACTTGATCAAGGTCAACGGTAAAGTTCTAGTTGCTGAGAATCTGCATTCTGTGTCCATTTGCTGTCTAATAAACAAATGGATCTTTACAAAAGACCTCAGTGACAAAAATGATAAAAGAAAAAGATAGAAATTAGGGTAGGACTATAGGGTCAGACCAGAAGAATGGGTATTTTGAATGGAATAATTTTGATCAGCGATTAGTTATGGTGTAGAACATAAACATATAACAAATGAAATAAATGACACAGTCTTGCTGACTTTTTATTAACTCAAAAAATGTATTACATTATCAGCATCTTGAATATACATTTAATTGACATATACCCTTGTCATTCATTGATAAACCATGCCCAGATCTCAATACAAATACTTTCAACCATGGTTGTAATAATATTCTGGTATTTGAGGTTAATACATTCATTCAGCACATACTAATTTGAGGACCTACTTTGTTCTAACAATTTTCCATGTGCTAGGAACACACATCTGATGGGATTTGTTTCTGTGAATGCAAAATTGTTTATGGCAATTTGATTTTAAAACTAGAGTGGCTTTTGTGATCATTCTATAAAAACTTTCTTATATCTTACTGTGTTTTAGTATCCTTCCATTAGTGAAAGAATAGAGTGGATGTCATTGCCTCAGAAAGTCCCTGTAACCACATTCTATCCAATGCAACAAGAAAGACTTTTCGGTTGGCCACTCAGTTGCCTGTACAAAATGAGTATGTGTGGGAACTGTATAGTTCACAATGAAGAAATTCTTGAGAACTACTCTTTCACACTACTTTTAATATTTGGTAGTCACAACACAGAAACACTGAAATTCTGGGCTTCACTTAAAAGAATATAAAGTTAAGAAACATAAAGTATTCTTAAAATTTTCTCCCAGTAGAAGTATGTAGGTATATTCTTGACGATTCCATGCTGAATTTTGTCATATAGACTCTGTCACTGGGAGAATATTGATCTTCAATGGAGGTGGAATTCTGATTTCACATTGATCTCTAGCAATGAGCTATACTTTTTTTTGTCTCTAAAAACAAGCTGCTCAGGAGGCCATAGTAATACAAGAAAACCATTCATTAGGCTGTGACGAGAAGGGTCGAAGCCAGTGTAATTTAAGAATTGACTATTGAAGATGTTATTGCAGAAAGATGGGCCATTTGGTCCCTTTTTTTTTTTTTTTATGTCTTCATAAGACTGTAATTGTTCTTATTTTTCTTACCTAGACAAACTTGCTGGAAAAAATTCAGTAAAGACAAGGAATGCTAAGAATGAACAAAACTAATAATAATAAGTAAAGGAATTTCATTGTAAATTTGAGAATGTGAAAGTAGATCGAAGCTTAGGGAAGAGAGAAGTCAGGTAGAGAACTTGGGGTATTGCAGTCCCTTCAGCAAAATGACCTGTTGGGTGAACGACAGTGACTCCACATTATCTGGAATTACACTCTTTGGTCACTTTGAGCATTTTTATGTTGTAACTTACTCTGGGAAAAACATGGGAAATGCTTATTATTTTCAGCAGGATTGATAATTTTTTTCAGAATCATTGTATTTTCCCTTAAATAAGTGGGTTTTCCTTTCTTTCTTTCTTTTTTTTTTTTTTAAGAGACAGAGTCTCAGTTTGTCACCCTTGGTAGAGTGCTGTGATGTCACAGCTGACAGCAACCTCCAGCTCCTGGGCTTAGGCAATTCTCTTGCCTCAGCCTCCCAAGTAGAGTAGCTGGGTCTACAGGCGTCCACCACAACACCTGGCTATTTTTTGTTGCCGTTTGGCTGGGTCTGGGTTCAAGCCCTCCGCCCTCGGTATATGAGGCCAGTGCCCTACTCACTGAGTTACAGGCGTCACCCCTGAATAAATGTTTTTAATAGATCAGATGACATTGTGCAGAGGCTTTTTCTGACATTTGCAAGCCTCTTGTCTCACAAGATGAACAGAAATATCTGACTTTTTAATGTCAAAAATATTTAACAGAATATCCCTTTCCATTCAATATTACTAAGATGTATCTATTGTGTTAGGGGGTATTTGAAGTAACGGGTGAAACCTGGCACAAAAGCTGACATGCACTAGTTTAAGGATCCTGGAAAGAACATGGATTTATTTATACCTACATGTTTTTCCTCTTTGAATTTATTCTCTTGGGATGTGAAGCACTATCCTGGACCTTCTAATTTGGGGAGAGTTTGCACCACTATTGCTGAGTTTGCCCAGAGCTGCTGACACACACAACTGGATCGTATATCCCTCTTGCCTCAAAGGGAATCAGCAGATCAGGGATTTGGAAAAGTTCTGATGATTCTCTCCTGCGCAACTGGCTTTTAAGCTCAGTGAAATTAATCTCACTGAATAGGAAAACTAGTTCCAGCTTCTACTCTTACCTGTGGGGAGTTATTGAGGGACTCTGGGCAAGTCATCTGACACTCCAGGGTGAAGGGGGTGAGAGGGGATGGATATATCTATAAAACGGATATTAAAGTCTGCTCTGCCTAAAGACTCGCAGGAGTATTTAAATCTAAAAGGGGTCAATAGGTGAGTGTATTTGAAATCTCACTTCTTCCTGTCCTCTGCCTATACATTTGCATATATCAAATAAAATCTGGGCATTTTTTTCAAAAGTATATTGATTGGATAAGTTGTTGTGAGTCAGATAATCTTGAAATGAAATGACTTGAGTTAATGGTCATCAGCAACACGTGCATCTAAACGGGCTTGGGTTTCTTTCAGATTCAAACTCAGATGACTTTGACCCTGCTTCCACCAAGAGCAAGTATGACTCTCTGGATTTTGATAGTTTACTGAAAGAAGCTCAGAGAAGCTTGCGCAGGTAACATGTTCCTTGGCTGAGGATGACAGAGGGATGGTGAATACCTCACGGGACAGCGCGTCCTTCCCTAACAGACTATTGCAAGTCATACTTAGGAATTTCTCCTACTTTACACTCTCTGTACAAAAGCAAAGCAAAACAACAATACAGCAACAACAATGATAACAATGGTTTACATGAACACAGCTGCTGACGAAGAGAAAGAAAGAGTGATATCCAGTAAGCACATGTTTATTCATGGGGTCAGCTTTGCTTTCCCTGGAGTCGCTTGGTGATGGAGTGTGTGTGTGTGTGCGTGCTTGTGCGTGTGCAAGCCTGGTTTAGGGGAAGTATCTGTGTGTGCACATGGGGACTGGGAGCACCTGACCAGAGTGTGCAAGGGCAAACCCCTTCAAATGGCAGCAGTTCCATGAAGACACACTTAAAACCTAGAACTTCAAAATATTCATATTCTATTCAAAAGGAAAAAAATAAATACATCTATAAATTAAAAAGGAAAGAAAACTCACCAACCAACCACAAACCACCCTAAAGTGACAGCTGCTGATGTCAGAGCGTCAGCCTCCATATTCTGTTTTGTAAGAAAGTGCAAAGTCAACTTGAAGCAAGTTCCCTCGTAACGTAATGATTCTATGACAATCCCGAAGAAACCACAGGTTCCATAGAACTAATATCCTCTCTCTCTCTCTTTCTCCCCTTTTTTGTTTTTTTTTTCTTTCCCCTTGTGCCATGGAATCTGGGTGGGAGAGGATACTGCGGGCAGCAGATTGCTAAACTTTCCAAACATTTTGAAGTTTCTGTAGTTCGTCCTGTATCTTGACACCCATGTAAATGTCCAAAATATTGATCTTCCACTGCAAATTTCAAAAGCCTTGTCAATGGTCAAGCGTGCAGCTTGTTCAACGGTTCTTTCTGAAGAGCGGACACGGTGTTACATGACTAACGAGAGTTGCGTAGAACTCTCTGGGATGTGTTCAAATAGTGTAATTGCTACATTCTCTGATGTAGTTAAGTATTTACAGATGTTAAATGGAATATTTTTATTTTATGTACATACTATACAACAATGTTCTTTTTTTGTTACAGCTATGCACTGTAAATGCAGCCTTCTTTTCAAAACTGCTAAATTTTTCTTAATCAAGAATATTCAAATGTAATTATGAGGTGAAACAATTATTGTACACTAACATATTTAGAAGCTGAACTTACTGCTTATATATATTTGATTGTAAAAAAAAAAAAAAAAAGACAGTATGTGTGTCTGTTGAGTGCAACGACAAAATGATGCTTTACGCATTTCCATCTCTTTAGGTGAGCTTTGATCTAAGCATCTTGTCAAGAAATATCCTAGTCCCTAAAGGTATTAACCACTTCTGTGATATTTTTCCACATTTTCTTGTTGCTTGTTTTTCTTTGAAGTTTTATACACTGGATTTGTTAGGGGAATGAAATTTTCTCATCTAAAATTTTTCTAGAGGATATCATGATTTTATGTAAAGTCTCAATGGGTAACCATTAAGAAATGTTTTTATTTTCTCTATCAACAGGAGTTTTGAAACTAGAGGTCAAAAATCTTTTTAAAATGCTGTTCTGTTTTAATTTTTGTGATTTTAATTTGATATAAAATGCTGAGGTAATAATTACAGTATGATTTTTACAATAATTAATGTGTGTCTGAAGACTATCTTTGAAGCCAGTATCTCTTTTCCTTGGCAGAGTATGATGATGGTATTTATCTGTATTTTTTACAGTTATGCATCCTGTATAGATACCGATATTTCATTCCTTTGTTTACTAAAGAGACATATTTATCAGTTGCAGATAGCCTATTTATTATAAATTATGAGATGATGAAAATAATAAAGCCAGTGGAAATTTTCTACCTAGGATGCATGACAATTGTCAGGTTGGAGTGTAAGTGCTTCATTGGGAAAATTCAGCTTTTGCAGAAGCAGTGTCCCTACTTGCACTAGCATGGCCTCTGATGTGACCATGACGTTGTTCTTGATGACATTGCTTCTGCTAAATTCAATAAAATCATCAGAAAAAAACCCTCCATTTTGAGCATCAGGATTTCATCCGAGTGTGGAGTCCCGAGAATGGAAATCAGTAAAATTCGGAGCGTGTATTCAAGTTTCTAAGTTGAGATTTGATTACTGTTTGGCTGACAGGACATTTTTTTGGACACGATATACCTACTATTTAATTGTTCTTTTTCTTTCTCTCACCCAACACAATCTTCTAAGATGGATTTCACCCCGAGGCCGGTGCAGCTCATTTTGATAGCTGCGTTCATTTATCACCAGCATATTGTGTTCTGACTGAATCCACTGTCTGTCCTGTCGGATGCTTGCTTGATTTTTTTGGCTTCTTATTTCTAAGTAGATAGAAAGCAATAAAAATAACTATGAAATCAAAGGACTTGTTCACAGGTTCTGCGTTACAACAGTCACACATCTTTAATCCGCCTAATTCTTGTTGTTCTGTAGGTTAAATGCAGGTATTTTCACTCTGTGTGAGCGCCAAACTCAAGTTTACAGTCTTTCTTTCTGAATTTTGAGTATTCTCTGTTGTAGAATAATAATAAAAAGACTATTAAGAGCAATAAATTATTTTTAAGAAATCGATATTTAGTAAATCCTATTATGTGTTCAAGGACCAGAAGCGTTCTCTATTTTGCCTTTAAATTTTTGTGATCCAATTTGAAATACATTCTCCTTTTTGCCCTGGACTGTTGATGTGAGTGGAATATTTGGTTTCTTTTCTTACTTTTCAAAAGACGATACCACAGATACCATGTTGAGGAGTAATTTGTGCCCCCTCTGGCCTGACAAATACTGTTACCATGAAGATAGTTTTCGTCAATGGACTTCAAATCACATCCAAATTAGTGGAGCTTTTGTATCTTATGCAGACACTGTGGGTAGCCCATCAAAATGTAAGCTGTGTCCTCTTTATTTGTACTTTTGGGTTTTTTTGGGGAAAGAATATTTCAAATAAACACATACGCCCCATCATGACTGGAGACAAATTTCAGCATAGCACTGTAGGCTTTTTAGATGACCGAGGGCCATTGCCTTCATGCTGTGGGAAGTACCACATCTACAATTTTGGTAACTGAACTGGTGCTTTAGAAATGTTTTTTTTGTTTTTTTGTTTTTTTTTTTTTTTTTCTAACAGAGTTGTATCCAAATAATTCTTCCAGTGCAACAAAATCAATTTTTGCTAAATGACTCCAAGAACAATGGTTGGGCTGTCAACATTCAAAGCAGCAGAGAGGGAATTTGCACTATTAGGGTATGATGTTTGGGTCAGTTGAAAAAAGGAAGCCTTTTCATGCCTTTGGATGTGAGCTTACAGTAGGTAATGATTATGTGTCCTTTTTTGATGGCTGTAATGAGAACTTCAATCACTGTAGTCTAAGACCTGATCTATAGATGACCTAGAATAGCCATGTAATATAATGTGATGATTCTAAATTTGTACCTATGTGACAGACATTTTCAATAATGTGAACTGCTGATTTGATGGAGCTACTTTACGATTTGTAGGTGAAAGTGTAATACTGTTGGCTGAACTATGCTGAAGAAAGAAAGTGAGCAATTCGTTGAGCCCTTGCCGGGCCTTTTTTTCCACCTGCCAATTCTTCATGTATTGTTGTGGTTTTATTCATTGTATGAAAATTCCTGTGATTTTTTTTTTTTTTTTAATGTGCAGTACACATCAGCCTCACTGAGCTAATAAAGGGAAACGAATGTTTCAAATCTACTTCTGCTTTTCTTATTTATCGTAACCAAACTCCTGGCAGGACTCTCAGATCAAGACCCATTACCAGCTCATTATTCTCCCTTTCCTCTCTGCCTCCCTCTCCCTTTCCCCTGCGTCTCCATAGTCATGGAGGCATTTCAGCTGTGAGGCAACGTGCAACTTCTCTGTCTTACTTTGTCTTCTTTCAAACAGCAAAGGCAGACGTGCTGATTTCTGCAATGAATGTTTGGAGGCAAAAAGCAATGTGGGATTTTATTAAATGGATTAGCACTTTATTAAATGGATTTTTTTGCACTTAACCCAGGAAAGGGTATATTTGTAAGTACAAACTATTGCCCTAGGGAGAAACCCGCTAAATATTCAGTATAGAAAGCAATTCTACTCTAGATGGACTGAATATTTTTTTGGAGGCTTATAATAGAATGTAGTCCCCCAACGTATGTAAGTCATCAGGCTAAATATGGGATGAGCTGTATCTGCTGCCAAGTCTTGCTATCAGGATGTCCAGTGTACTTGGTAGGTGATGATGGCCTTAATGTCACAGAATGCAGTATCCAGGCCCCACTCACTGCAGATTTCAGATGGTTGTTGCAAATCCCAACTACTTGCACCTCAGGATTCAATTGCACTGGGGAAAAGTGAGTAAATAGATCCCCCTCCTTCATTCTCCCAGAGAAGAAAGCATTTGCAAATATTGAAAATGTGATAAGAGCCATCAATAGTGCATTGAAATTTACTAAATAACACAAGAAGTACTCCCTGTGGTTCTATTTCTATTTTATACTAGCACAAAATTTTTCAATTATTCTATCAAAATAGGAAATAAAAACTTAACCGTTATCTTACCCAAATATTGCATTCACCTATAATTGTGGATAGGATTGTGTGACTTTTGGTGGATAGGATTGTGTGACTTTTGGTGGATACGATTGTGTGACTTTTGGTGGATAAGTCTCACATCCTAACTTTTCCTCTATTGATGCTTAAATCACATAAAACCCCTTGAATCTTCTGGCTGAAACCGACAGACATCAGAATAATGCAAGTTTTTATTGAAGGGTTAATTTGTTGCCCTTTGAGGGCAGAGAGAAAAGGAGAGATTTTAAGAAGCAGGAGTAGGCTCTGCTGGTTTGGTACTGCGACATCCTGACAGACCCGACAGACATAAGGGACTGATTTCATGTTGTCCTGAAAACATCATCCTTCCCTGATGATACTAATAGCAAAATAATTATTGAAGCCAAAATTAGGCTGACAAAAATAAATGAACACTTGATATGAAGAGTTTATGTAAAAGGATCTTGTCTCAATTCAAAAGTCCTCCAAAGTAAATCTGTCTAAACGGTATACAATGGAGTATTGAGTTGAAATTCTTTTTCAACATCGCCAGTTTTTTTTTCCCCCCTTTCTTGTTGGGAGATTTGGCTAGTCATTGGATAAAATTTACAACCCTAATAACATTATTATATTCATTTGACACCAGTATTACTAGCTACACAGCTGTAACTCAGTATCAATTATAGACTATTTTAACCAAAGCTTACTGTTTTGGTTAAAATAGTATATTTTATATTGATCTAAACAGTATATTAATTACAGAATACTTTAACCAATAACTTACCTGTTAATCCTATTTTGCCATTCTAGTTGTTATCCCTTTGTTTTCAAAACACAGTTTGTACCATTATAAATCAATTTTGTACTTTATCAAACAGAAGAGAGTGGTAAAGAAGGTCACGATTCATAAAAGAGATCCTTGGAGGTTTGTAACATCGTGATTTAAATCTCAGAAAGATTTAATCAAAAGCTGAATTAATCCCTGGGGGAAAAGATGATATATAGATTCTATTGATGGACGCAAAGCAGCCTATTGCTTTTCCCTGGGCTCTGTTAACATGTTGGAGGAAAAGAACATAGTTTTTTCTGTGAGATGGAAAGAGAAGAAATAAGATTTCCTCGGTGGGGGAAGGATAATAATCACCGTCCTGTCATGCTTTGTCCCTTCCATTCAAAACAGCTGTGTCTACTGACTGTGGCAGGGTGGAATTCCAATGCAGGGTGGAATTCAATGTCCTGAACCCCCCGCTCTCTCAATGTATTCCATGTGATTCCGGTAACTGTGCAGAGTCCCGAAAGTCCCACTGTAGTTGAGATGTGGAATGTGGGGTCACATGGGCTCGTTTCTAGGTCTCTTCTATTGCAATCAGGTGACTACCCGTGGGCAAATTCTCAGCATTGGGAAACTTGTAGGAGGAAATGGCCATAAAAGCTGAGGACCGGGTTCTGCTGAAAAGCCTAACATTGTTCCATGTTCAATGACTAGCTCGCATGCCTAGGGCAAGAGGCTACCACCTTCCCACGTGAGCCTTTGCTGTCCATAATTCCACAACAAACTAACCATTTTTCTTTCAGCTCAAAACCCATTCCTTACACATTACTTCTAGAAGGGACAAAGTGGAATGAATTAATGGAAAAAAGAGAGACAACTTTTAGAGGAGAAAACCAAATGATCCTATAATATTTTCATGATTAAATTAAATGAACATAATTATCCATGCACATATGCACACTGAGGCATTATTATAATCAAGAACCTTAAAATGTTGTATTGTTTCAAATTTATGCATATAGCACTTACTGAAGGCGAGTAGCTAGTGTGATATTTGAATTTGCATATTGACCATTTTCATATATTTTCATATATTAATTTCTAGTAGAAAGAAGCTAAATTATTATGAAAAAAATTCCAGGGTAATTTAGAAAAAATATTGTGCTTCTTCTCTTCCTTGAACATCGGGGCACTTAGCAACATTATCTTTTTTTTCCCCACATAGTTTTCTGTGATGGATTTTCAACAAGATGACATCCAAGTGAAAGCCGAAATTAAATGGGAAGGAAAGAATGTTAAGTGGTAAAATCCTAAATAGCTTATTAGACTACTTAATTGGAGGGAATTTATTTTTTGCTGCTGTTAGGAACTCTATAGTTGAGCTTCTCTTTAACAATACTAATTGATGAAAAAAAAGTGGCTATAGTAATATAGTTACCACACGATACCCTCCAGCAAGGCATTTAAGGAAATTCACAGGTACTTTGGATTGACTTTGGTGGTATTGGAAATCAAGTCCTGTCTTCATATCATAGCTTCACAGCACTCTTGAAAAACTTAATTCGTAAAAGAAAATGAGGCTATGCTTATTCTCAGTTTAACCATCTACTGGGTTTTCAGCTTAATCACTATGCCCTCTAATCAAATGTAGGACTAATGTTTCATAGTGCTTAGAAGCATTGCCCTCTGCAAGCCCTTCCCTGTTTGTTGGCAGGGATATGTGTACACTCTCACAGAATGGTGATTAATTACTTTGCTTCCTAAGGAAGGGTAAGTTAGTAAACTGGTCACACAGCGTGTGAGATGGCTGGGTTACTCTGATGGCAGGTGACTTAATGATCAGGAGCAATGCATGGCTTAGTCCTGCACGTATCTGGATACTTGGGAAAAGCATCCCTGTACTGACTCCGTAAGCTGCCTTTTCCAGGGTTGACAATCTGAATTGCAGTTGAGACAGCCCAACAGGAAAACAATTAGAGAGAAAGCAACATTTGGAGTTCTTATCACCTATCGTTTGGCTTCGGTGTCTAGAGGGTGGGAAGTACCTGTGTGTTGGGCTGACACTTTCCGATTTCCAATGGCAAAGGTGGGGCCATCCAAACGCGGTGCCAGCCTGTGCACCTGATGAATGAAATAATTCATAGACAGCTCATAAGAGTTTCTTTGTCACATGTGCCAGGGTCCCACTGAGCCACTGTTTGCCTTGACATGCTGTGGTGAGGACTAAGACCAGAAAGGTCACCTGAAGGAAAGAGAAGGAATAATAGAAGGTTAACCAAACACATTTGAACTTCAGGTACACAACAAGGTTTGGGCAAAGCTTTCTCACAGTTTCTTGTTTATCTTTTATACTTATATTCACTCCATGAGATTATACACATATAAGCAAAAGAAACAATTGTACAGCTAGGGCTGTAGAATTGTGAGGAAGAGAATGAACCCCATGTTCTGGGTCCATGTGTAGGGCTGCTTCTGTGTCACCTAGACAGCCACTGGCCTTTACCAGCCTGGGGTTTACTCAGAGGGGTTGATTAAAATCCTGACTGGTTACTACATTGATGGGAGACTCTTGGGAATTTTCATAGCCAAGTTTTGGATAAGACTTTTATGCTTTAATTTTGTGGAATGATAAAAGAATGAGTTTCTAAGCATAAAATAACGAGGACACTTCAAATCCAGCCATACACTGAGGAAGGCCTCCCCTTCTTTCTTTTAATGGATTCAGTTTTGCCATCTTAATGTAGCCATTTGCAGCAAGGAAGCTCACAGACTTTAGCATTTTTGAAGGTTAAATATGAATCTCTTCAATAACCATATCCAGCAGAAACCTCAAGACAAGTAACTTCCATGGCATTGAAATGATTTAGAGGTGTTATTGACTTGCTTTTGTTCTTGGACAAACTTTTGCTTTTTTTCTCTGATGAATGAATCGACTCAGTTTAGAAACTCCATCAACTCGGAAACTTCTCATAGAATCAGCTCTCAGTAGCACAACTGGTCATCCTGTTTTCCAGCAACTGGGTCTCAGGCAATGATGTGACTCACTCTGACCCTTTCCTTCTAACATGCTCATTTTAAAATTAGATAAATCTGACCTCTTCGCCCACTTGCCCTGGCAATGGAAGCCCCGTTCACTGTCTACAGCAGGCATTCTCAAACTGCGGCCTGTGGCCACATGAAGTGGTGTGAGCTGTATTTGTTCCCATTTTGTTTTTTACTTCAAAATAAGATATGTGCAGTGTGCATAGGAATTTGTTCATAGTTTTTTTTTTTAAACTATAGTCTGGCCCTCCAACTTTCTGAGGGACAGTGAATTGGCCCCCTGTTTAAAAAGTTTGAGGACGCCTGGCCTATAGTGACAGTGTTCTGCTTGGTAAACTTCCTTACTCTGTACACCTATTTTTTTCTTCCTCAATAAACCTTACCTTATGCTTGCCTTGAAAAAATAAAATAAAATAAAATTAGACAAATCTTCCTGTCATGGTAAGCACACAAATACTGGAAGCTGCCATCTATGGGAAAGCCCAGGAGATTCAGGCTACGATTAAAAGTGTAACAATAATGACAATCATGGTGGTGGTACGGCTTACATTTATTATGGGTTTATTATCTTCTAGTCACTTTCCTTAGCTGGCTGCAGGAATTTTCTTAATTACTCCTCTTAACTAAAGGATGAGTTGGGCATACAAGTCTTCCCATTATATAGATGATGAAATGGAGGTTTACACAACTTATGTAACTGCCCGTGTTTGGGCAAAGTCCAATGGATCCCCAAACTTTTTCCAACTATTGCGCTATATATAATGCCTCTGGAACAAAATTTTAACGTTCAGAATAAAACTGTTTTCGTGTGGGAGGTAATCAGTTGTTGAAAGCTTATACAGTTTTAAGGTGAATGAAGCCAAACTCTGCAAATATTGCATGTATTCATTCTATATTTTTTAAACTCCTTCAATACACATGGATCCCATTCCACACCTAGCTGGCAGTACAGTAAGAGAAAATTACAATGTCTATTTCCTAATAGTGGTAATAGGACACTTCCACCATGACCCTATCTGTCTATGTACATATACTGTGTTTTCTGGAAAGAATATTATTTCTGTATAATATTTCTGTATAATCGATGTCTATGAAGGTTGAACTCTGAGATCTTCATACTCACTGGGCAGGAATCACATGCATCCTGCTGTGATCCCAAGATGTACAATCTGACTTATAAACACTGATCACTAACTTTACAAAATGCAGACTTCTTTCCTACATTGAAATGGATTTGCAGGTTTAAGATAGTGTATCCTTACCATGGAGAAGTTAAATACACATAATACAAATAATAGGTATTAATGGGCTCTTTATGGTTTTCAAAGCACTATTGAAATATTTCAGGCCTTAAAAGTAGGAGATAGGACAAGCAATAGGCCCATTGAGAAGACATATTTTCATGAAATGCTGTCTCATTCATTGTTATGACATAATGTTAGCTTGGACATCAAGATAGAGAAACTATAGTTTATGATAGAGAAGCTTCTTATGACTTCTAAAGTGAGTTTAGATTTCTCTCTACAATGCTAACCTTTCTACAACAAAGTCCCAGGATTACTGTGGCCACAGATTCCTAGATACAGTCCTAGTTTATGGGTGACTCTTTTGGAATAATGTCCTTGCTGTACCTGACACTCATCTTGGGGGAAAAAAATTATGCTTAGTTTCTAATGTTGCCAAATGTTGAAGATAGACCCTATCTCCAATCCAGTGGCTGTGCTCCATGTGAACAGGGTGTGTTAAGATTATGAAGTGGGAAAGAGGGGAAGTTGGTTATAGATTCTTATCTTCAGAATTCTATGAACTTAATCAAAATAGTCTAGGGCTTGTGTCTCACAATGGAAGAAGAATTTGGGGGAAATGTCTAGTTTAATAAAGGCCAGAAAAGAGGTTGTGTCGCAGACTCTTTTAAAAACCTTTTTAAATTTTAATCAGAAAATACATGAATAAACATGTAAGCACATACACTAATAGAATTGAGCCCCGTGCACCTAAGATTTATGGGGTGTAAACATTTTACCCAATATGCTTAAGATTGCTTTTAAAACACATCATATACTCAGTTCTTTTTTCTCTTTCTTCGCTCAATAGTAATCATTCTCCAATGGTTCATATGTGTTATTCCTATCCATTTTTTTCTTTAATTACATTTCCATATATCCAAAAGTAAGACGCAGTATTCCTGTGTGTCTATTTAAGTTTGCATAATGTTTTTCTACTATATGTATGTTTTTGTAATTTTCCAGTAGTGCCTTTTAATGCAAATTCAGCTAGAACAATTGAGCCCTGGTTAAGCCAGAAGGAAATCCTTTTTTCCAGACACTTGGAGTTGCCTGGGAAGCAACTGTCCCAGCTGTTCATTCTTCACAGCGTTCTTGACGTTCATCTTGGTTTCCTATTTATCACTTTGGCTCATGGTTAAGTGCATGTATGCAATAGCTTTAAAAGTCTTTGACCCTTGATCCTCCCCCTCATCTTGCTTATTGAGTGGTTATAAAGTTGATCCAAGGGAACACAAGTTCATAAAATCATAGCAGAAAGTAGAAATCCATTTCTAGGTAGTTACTTTTTTGTAAGAGAATAGGTTCTTGGTTTTTTTTTTCTTTGTTAAGACAGAGATTCTTATCAGACTCTTCACTTTTCCATCCCCACATACCTGTACGTGATCATACCCTCTCCAGGGAGGACATTGGGAAACCCCAACTCTGAAGAAATCATTTCTTGTAGTAGTAACCAATTAAACTAGTTACCAGCTGGAGAGCATGTTCCAGCACATATGTTAATTGAACGGCTGCAAACTAAATATTCTAAATTGTTTCAGTATTCTAAAGCACTTCATGCATACAGATAAAAGTGAAATAAAAATTTCACCTAATCAGTTTGGAATGTACAAATCAGGCACACAGTATGGGCATTTAAATCTATGATCTGATCATTTTGCAGTAGGTGCCTTGAAAAACTTGGTGGGTTTTTTTTTTTTTTTTTCTTTTTCTTCTTTTGCTGAGCTCTCATTGGAAACCCCTGAACCACCACTTGATGTGGACATTCAATAAGTGGAAGTCAAGTGCAATGAGAAAGGGAACTGTCAGCATTGGGATTTTTCTACCAATTTGCCCAGAAAATAATCTCTTCATGTTTCATTTTACAGACCAAGTAAGAAGAGAATTGTTGCAATGCGGGTGAACACAATGAAAAAAGTACAGTATTTTTTTCTGGGAGAATTTGGCTAGAATTTAGTTCATGAGTCTGTTTGGAGGCACAGTTCTCCTTGGGGTGGTTGCGCTTCTATATCTAGGGCCATTGAACATAATTGATGAATGTCTAAATTCAAGAAAGAGATTGTTCTGAGAAAAATCCGGCTGGCAGAAGATATTACCTCCTGTCTCCCAAGTCTCTGCTTCTTCATGTCTCCCTCATCACCCAACAACCATGTACATGATATTCTATTTCCATAGATTTCTTTTGCTGTGCATTTCCTGTGGTCTACATGGATCAGGTCAAGTGTTGGGATTGAATGGGCTGTTTGAGAGGCTTGGATGGGATGTGAATCTCTTGTTAGCTTAATGCATCATCTTGAGTGACAAGTCATATAAGATCCAAGATAATTCTCACATTCCTCCCAGGTCATTTCTCCCCTTCCCAAAGGAGACCTAATTTCATGGACTCTTTTTGAGAAGTTAAATAAACTCAACAGAGTTAGAACTAACATCAAGATATGGGTCTTATAGGACACAAATATGGATGTGAGGGTCACAGTTGGTGAGGCATCTGGTTTCAGGTCACACAATGGTAGAGTTGGGTTAGAACAGTGTTTTTCAACCTTTAACTCATGGCACATTTGAACCTATAGTTAAATTTCTGTGGCACACTTAAATTATGTTGACAGAAAAAACAAAACAAACAAACAAATAAAAAACACTTATTGTGTTTTGAACTTCTTTCAAAAATAATTAATGATCTTTAATAATTTTCATGAGAAACCTAACCTCTCGTGGTCGAAAATCAGTGGGTGAGAACATAGGCTGCCAGTTTTGTTTCAGTTACACCACAAATTGCCTGGCACCACACAGCATTGGGACAGAAACCAACCAGCAACCTTTTGAAAAAGAACAGATTCACGCAGGATAAACTGAGGCCAGAAGGATAGTGAGAATATTGGACTCACTGGTCAAGTGTGGCCCAAAGGAAGCTGAATTAGTCTCATTACAAATTACAGAGATGTATCCATATTATGAGTTACAAACTTCCAGAGGTATTTTTCTCTAACATCTCTCTGCTACAGCTCACAAATAATGATTAAATTTCAACATTTGGTTATGCACATATTAATGTTTTTAATTAAGTTGGAAAACATAATAAAGTATAGTCATTACTAGTTCTCACATACTCTTGGCTCAGATAATTTCAAGACCAGAGAGAGTTGTGTTAGGAAAAAAGGTGAGAGATATATGGATACCCAAGACCTTACTGCCTGGAGTGAGGGCACTTACTGGGCACTCAGAAGAACATGTAGTGAGCATGTAGAAGTTTGAGTGGGCTCCTTGTTCATTACACATTTTTTGAACAACCACTTCGAGTCTTGTTCCATATGTAGAAAGGATAAACCATGATCATTTCTACCTTTAAGAAACTATTAATCAAGTGTGTAGACATATATTATATTCAGAAACCTTAAGAAAAAATACCTACCATAGCCTAGGTATGCTTTTAGTCACCAAAGTAGAAAAAATGAATTAACGAGCTACCTTGTCCTCAAGCAATGTCAGTCTAGTAGATGAACATAATGTAAGGACTGTATGACTAAGAAATGTGCCAGGATCCGTGGGACACATCCACTAGTGAGGAGGAGGGAAAGGAAAGTGAAGACTCCATGGGATCTGTCTTCCATGGGCTTGTCCTGGAAATGAGAATTAAGACAGTTGGACAAACAGTAACAGTGAAATTTTCTTTTTCCAGATCTCTCCTGGAGTTGAGAGTACCCAAGTTTTCACTAATACCCCGTTTATAATCACTTACCATTTTTCAGTGACTTAGTTCAAGTCTTTATAAAATTTTTCTTGACCCCCCCCTCCACACTCTCTGTCTTCAGATTTGTAGAACTCCTGGTTGAGTGTGTCCCCTTCACAGACACCTGTCACTGCAGTGATAATATCATATTCTGCGTTAAGAGTTTGCCTTTATTTTGCTCTTTGAGTTTGTGAGGTTGTAGACTGACTGACTGGAAGGATGAATGAAAATGGATGGAATTTTTATGTTTACCTAAACCAATCTCCAAATGCCCTGGCTCCAAATCATTTCTGGAATGTCATTCTCCTCAAGCTTCTATAAAAATGGCAATTTATGATTCTGGAGATAGAGCAATGATCCCTCCAGCCTTCTCTAAGTAATTGAAGGGAAGAAATACTCCTGTGGTGACATTTTCCCTCTCACGGCTGATTCACGCATCAACTCAAGACACAACCATTTTGCTATGACAGAAACAGGATTTCCTCCTTCAGGGGTTGCAGTCACGGTGAGCTTGCTCCTCCTGGTCCTTGCAAAACCTGGCTGTCTTTCCTGAAAGCTTTTTGACTTTTCCCTACACAGACTGGCTCTGAGGAAGTTGTGTGCTGCTTCCTGCTTCTAAACATCCTTTGCTTTTCTTTCCTAGCTGCCCGGTTCTAATTCTGGAATCCTTGATCCACCACCCTGGCAAAGGTTTGCTGCTTTGACCAAGTAGGAAGTTGGGCCAGGCCAGGGGGAAGGGGCTGAGGACAGGGGTGCAGAACCAGCTTTCCCAGGAGCTGGCCACCATATTTTAACAATTCTGGCTATTGTTTTGGGGGCACTTGTATGGGGGTATAGAGATTTCTGCTTATCCTAGTGACTTAGAGGAGCTTGAAACTTAGTGTGAAAGAGTCATCTGAGCTCAAATGGGTGAAGCCTGGGGATATTTGCTCATGCCTTCCAAATATCTGTCTAAAAATGTTTCATTCCTGCTAGTTCTACTGCCAAATGAACTGTCACATCCATGTGCATCCCTTACCCAGCAATCTGTTTATCAAGAAAGAGGAGCCTGTGGTATCCCAATTTCTGCTTTCCAGGTGACTTATATTAATTAGTTTGCAGCAGGCATGGTTTATCTCTGGCTGAAACCAAAGCAGATGAAAATGCTGCCGTGCAATAAGGATTTTTTTTTTTCCTCCCTTGAAATGATGAATGGGATGAAGATACTTATCTAGGAGGACAGGTTTCAGGTGGAGCCTCCATTAGCCGTACTTTGAAATGTATTGTGAGACTATGGTTGATCTTGGTAAGGAATAAAAATAGAATGTCATATTGTGACTGCATTAACTCATTTCCAGCACAAGAAGCAGAGGCCCCTGCATGATGATGGACTTGCTCTGCAAGTAGAAAGCACGGGTGTCATTAAGAACTATGGAGCTAGTTCTCAATTATCGGAATTTCCTGAAAGATATAGCTAATTTGCCCAAAGTGGTGGCTGCTCTTTAGAATTCATCTCAGTCCCCCAATGTAGAGAATGGAGCTTTCTAATCAACTTACTCCTATTTGAATTATTGTTAGTAGCCCCCTCAAAAAAAGAGTGTCTGCTAATAATATGCATGTGGACCCAGTACTGAACCCTCAATAAATTGACAAAATGGAAACTATTAGGACAATCCAACAATGAAAAAATGGGCTACGCTAGCTATGTGGTTCCAGGGCATTTATTTCTGCACATCTCTTTGCCTCAGTTTTCCCAACACAAAATGGGAAAATAAACCCAGTTTGGTGGGGTTGTTACAACATTCCTGGGGCTAGTCTAGTCAGAAGAACCGGGAAAACAATGGAAGTCCTCTCTTCTTCTAGGAGTGGCTGAGATGATCAGTGCCTTTGAAAAAAATGAAAAGTTATAAAATCTGGGGCAAAAGAGTGTTTTTTTTTTTTGTTTTTTTTTTTTTTGTGACAGAGTTTCACTATGTTGCCCTCAGTAGAGTGCTATGGTGTCACAGCTCACAGCAACCTTACACTCTTGGTCTTAAGTGATTCTCTTTGCCTCAGCCTCCCAAGAAATGGGACTACAGGCACCTGCCACAATGCCTGACTTTTTTTTTTTTTTTTTTTTTTTTGTAGTTGTCATTGTTGTTTAGTAGGCCTGGGGCTGGGTTCGAACCTGCCAGCCCCAGTGTATGTGGCTGGCATCCTAACCACTGAACTATAGGAGCCGAGCCAGAGGGTATGTTTTTTAAAATCAATTTTTTTTTATTGTTAAATCATAGCTGTGTACATTAGTGCAATCGCCTGTACCCATTCTAAGATGCACCATAGTGCTTACACATTCATTAGAGACAGTGAGACTATGAGAAACCAACATAAATAAATAAATAAATAAATCTCCTGTCCTCAGTTGGAGCCAGAAGCTCTGAGTTCTAGTTCTGGCTGTCACATGACCAGCTGCAAGTACTTTACCAATGTGTTCAGCCTCTCCAGGCTCCATCTGCCCCGTCTCTTAAGAGGGCAAGTGATGTTCAGTTCTGACATACTGTGAAAATGGAGAAATGTCCTTTGCGAATTGACCACTCATTTTTTCCTTGCCGTGATGGACAGTCCTGGACCTTCTTCATTAGTTTCTTCTCTGCCATTCATGTTTCTCATGCACATATCCCCGTAGTTGTTTTCTCGAATCATCTTTCTTTCCTTTGTGCCTGTTCTCCTTGAGATGCATCATTAACTCCAGTAACAATGACTTTCCTGAGACCAAGGAAAATGACTTCTAAATCTATTTCCCCAACCCAAACCACTCTCCCAAATTTCAGGCTCATAGATATCAACCTATTGGACATTTACTTTTGGGTTTCCCTCCCAAAGTTCAAACACAGTTTGTCTCAAATTGAACACATGGTCTCATTTCTTCAAAACCTATGTAAATTTGCATCATCAGAGATTGTCACCAACTCAAACTGTCTTGGCCTAAGCGTCCTCCTAAGCCCTCCCTGCCATTCATGACCACATCTAATTGATCATCAAGTCTTGTCTATTCTATTTCTTTCAAAGCTCTCAGATGAATCCCCTTTCATTCTCCTTATTTCATTTATAACCAATTGTAGTATATCTTATAATTTGCAGTCAAAACACTGCTTCTCGAACTCTAATTTTGTCCTACTTCACTAAGACTCTAATTTTATCCTATCCCTCCCTTATTTAGAGCCTATTCATGGTTTCACATGGTTCCCTACAACCAAAGGTGAAGCTCTTAGCATGGAGTATTAATTTCTTTCTGAATAGTCTTCATCCCCGTTTCCAAACATTCTCCTCACCATGCTCTCAGCGTCACTTTTACTGCAACCTTTGTAGCTTCTGTAATAGATCTTAATTATGTTTCAAAAACTTTGCAAAAGCTGTTCCCCTTGTTTGGAATGCCTTCCCTCACTTTCTCCATCAGAGAGGCCAAAGATGTTTTTCCCATGGTGGCTCAGAGTCCATGCTTTGGGGGAAGGCATACTTGTGACGACCCAGCTCCAATCTCTATTTAAGCTCTTGTGATAGCTCGCTTATCCTCTACATTTCAGTAATATTACCTTGCAAATGTAAATGACAATTCGTGCTATTTAATGTGTTGTAAAGACTAAATATGGTGGTGCCTTTGGTGGCATCTGGCACATGGGAACATTCCATAACTGGAAACTCACATTGGTCTATTTCAGCTACACTCTAGACTCCTCTTCCCCCAACCATGCCTCCTGGGTCCTGATCATAAATTTAAGCCCCAGAATGTCAGAGACAGTCTATTTTGTCCTCATTGATTTAGCACAAGTGGCTGTGTGTGACCCATAGCAGGCCCACCATAGAACTGTTGCTTCCATCAAGATTTGGCTCAAACACTGTTTCTTCTGGGATGTTTTTACTGAACTCCTAATCTGCCCTCATGGCTGTTTAATTACTTCTCTTAAGTAATAGGTTCTGCTTATTCCCAATTAGAATGCTTTCTCTTTCTTTTCTGAGCTCTTGAGTTTTTAAACTACAAAGACTGTATCAATTACAGCGTTGAATTCTCAACACCTTTCCCAGAGAGTAACAATCAGGAAAACCTTTGTAAGTGAATGAGTGAAAGGATAAATGGTGAGGGATGAATGGAGTCTCTCTTTCACTGGTGTTTCTTTCCTCCCCTCCACCCCTCTCTACCATGCTCTATTTACATTCTGTTTCTAAGAATGAGGCTGAAAATTTGGAAATGAATGAATGTCAGGCAGGTGAGGCCATCCCTCCTCCCAGGCACCACAGACAGCCCTGGGCTCTGCTGAGATTATTATATTGACAGTGGCACCTGGGAAGGGAAAGTTTCTCGATCATAGGAGCTTTAGACAAGCTTTCCCCTGAGCAAGGGCATGAGAACAGCACAGGCAAGCTGCCGGGGAACTTTGCAGACCTTCCTGAAAGGAGTCTGAAAAGCTGGTATGTAGGTCGCTGTCCACCCTGGGGTTCTGCCCAGAGAGGTATAAATAAGAGGCTGGGAAGATTGTGCATTTCTGAATGCCCAGGTGAGAGTGGCTAAGAGATGGTCAAAAAAGGGGAATAAAGACCTTTCTCGTTTGTTCTCTGGGCCATGGCCTCTAAACCACCTTGTAGGCAAGGCAAAAAAACAAGCTGACCCTGATATGCATTGAAATGAAAGGGTTTGTGTGCAAATCAGGGGGAAAAAAATCTTTTTCAGCACCTACAGGACTGGTGCCAGAGAGTTAACATTTGGAAATCTCAGCTCAGTGCCAGGTTGTTGTTTGAAAAGGAGCAGATCTTGGAGCAAGTGCCAGTGAGGTACAGAGGGGCAGAAGTGAGGACAAGGACTCCAGGAATTAGCTATTCAAGAATGTTCCAGAAACCTGATAGCTCTTTTTCTTGTCAAAAGGAAAAAAAGAGAGAGAGAGAGAGAGAGAGAGAGAGAGAGAGAGAGGAATTAAAAAAAAAAAAAGAAAGAAAGAAAGGAAGGAAGGACATTCAAAGGAGCGTTCATCAAAGCAGGCTGCTCGGGGTTTTCAGGGGAATTGGGAGGGCAGATGCTACAAGGTTATTGGAGTCAGTGTCAAATGCAAGAACAAAGTGGCAGTGACATGAGCTAAGAAATGACTAAGCACTCGAGCCCTGGAGTAGTAATAGACGATCCAAATGCCAAGTGAAGCAGTTGTCTCAACTCATTTGAATACTTCTGAAGAGGTGATGAAAAAACAGCAGGAGGGCTGGAACTTCTTCTGCTGGGAATATCCCAGGATTATAAGATAATGTCACCTTACTCTGCGATTGTGATTGGTCAGTCCATCTTAGGATGGATGTTTCCATTTGAGACAGGGCGCCGTTCCTCAATGTTCACTCCTTCTGTGCAGTGAGGCTCTGCCTCTCCCCATCAAGGGAGCTTGAGTGTTAAGACGGAGGGCATGGTTTGGCCCTCAAACAGGCAAGCATTTGATTTATATAGAAGTCCTTCTTGTTCTTGTTTCTGTTTCTTCCTTTCTCATCAGTGTTTCTGTATGTTGAGAAACCAGAAGAATTTATGTCTGAGGGATAAAATGAAGGGAAAAGCTCAGGGACACCAACTTCATTCTCCCATGGAGTGCATGTGAAGGGAAGTTGGGTAAATATTTGGCATGTGTTAGATTCTTGATAAGAACGTCTCGTTTCTCCCCAATTGTTTGTTGCCTCTTTCCCTAGCCCCCATTTCAACTTTGCTTTATTAAGAAGGATAAAAACCACTTTGGAAAGAATTATTATGGATTGAAATAGCCACCTTGCACTACGTCTAAATGTCTTCTCCGTACCCAGCTCTACGTTAGGCGTTCTCATGATCTCAATTATGCCTTATTGCAACTCTGTATGGTAGGGGAACTGTATCCACTGTGTAGACGAGAAAGTTGAGTTCACACAAAGTCAGTCACTTACTCCTGTGGTTAAAAAGTGATGGAACTGGACTGAAAGTTCAAGTTTCCTAGACTCCAAACCCATGGTATTTATGGTCTACTTTTCTCTCATGAACTGTACACGTGTGCTTTGGGGCCAGGGCTCGTTGAGTTGGTGCATTAGGTCTCAGGTGCCCTTCCCTTTGGAATTCTCCTTCCCACTCCTTCTGTTCAAACAGCAACCAGTAGCACTGATCTTTTGGTTAGGAACTCCTTGATTATCTCCTGCAACTGGGGGTCACCAGCCCTATCTATGTCCTTCAGGGGCCCAAGGTCTCAATGAGCTAATCAAATAAACTTATCTTGCCTTATAGCACCTCATTTCAAGTCAGTGCCCTTTCTTAGGTACTGAATACAGAATCAGAGATGGGAATTTCAGTCGGTAAAAGGTTGCCAAGAGGGAAATGTTTTGAATAGACAAAACTTCATTGCCTCTCAAGTCTCGCTGAATGGCAGTCACCCATTCTATCTGTAGGCTGATATTTCCTTATTCCAAAAAGCCCTGCTGAAAAACTGAGTGTTGAGACCCAAGTTCTGAATAGTAAGTTCCAGTTGGGAATGACTTTCTGGGATTTGTTAAATATTTCCTGAGCACCTAAAATGTGCTAAGCTCTGTTCTAGGTAGCAGCTCAGTGAACAACTCTAGACTCCGGGGAGGGTCGAGGCTGCAGGTTGTGTAGCCCTTATCAGAAGTGCTTGGGACCAAAAGTGTTCAGATTTTGTATTTTTTAAATTTTAGAATATTTATGTTATACTTACTGCTTGAGTATTCCTAATCCAAAATACTGTGACAAGAATTTCCTTTGAGCATTATGTCTGTACTCAGAAAGTTTCAGATTTTGGAACTTTTTGCATTTTATATATGAAGATTTTGGATGCTCAACCTATAATAAAAGTTTTCTCTCTCTCTTCCTCTCTCCTTGGACAGTTTTGTAGCTTGTTGACCAGTTAGGAAGACACCTTTTGAGAAGATCAAGTATGTGGCTAGGGAAAAAAGAGATTAAGAAAGAAAAGAAGGTATATTAGCTTACACCTGCTCATTTAGAATTACTAGTTTCAATCAATGACAATTTTAAGTTATTAAATACATTCTGGAATAACTTATCAAAAAAAAATGGCACAGGAAAGGTGCCATTACTGATACTCTCCAAGGTTGTTTTAATAAGATCAGGGTCAGTGATGGGAAATAAGTTAGAAGATGAATAGGGTGTCAGAATGCAATTGAGTTCAAAAGAGTTATAGCAAGTCCCCAGTAAACACAACTTGAGTAAATTTGTTGCTAGAAGATGGTTAGGGAGGCCTTTGGTGAAAATGCCACAGGGAACACTTTCTTTCTCACCTCACAAAATAATGTCAGACCCTCCTTACTCAACCTACTGAAAAGCATCTCTTGATATTCTCTTGTGCGATAAAGCGGAGCAGGGAAGAGTCACCTGACCTCTCTGCTTCTGTTTTCACTTTTATTCTGTCAAGAAGCCTATTTGTTAGATTCCTTCCATGGCCAAAATGCAACCAAATTCTGTCTCCACACAAATTCTTTGTGACTTTGAAAAGTATATAATTCCCCGTAAGCTTTAGTTTCTTCATCTGTGAAATGGGGATCATAGAAATACAGTTAATAATAATACAAACAGTGATGAAGTGATTGCTTCTCTGTTGGGGCACTGCCATATTGGAGAGTCATAGGGTAACTGTTGTTATACCCACAGGTAGCTGTTATCATGGAGAACCATGGTCCCACTTCAGAAATCACTGGAGGTGACATTTAAAAAAATTAAAAGCATAGCGATATTTTTATTTTTTTATTTTTTTATTTTTCATTTTTATTTTTTTTTTATATTTTTAAAAGTACAAATGATGGTTCAGCATCTATAATAACTGCCAGAAAGACGTTCTCATTATCTAATAAGTGGCTTACGTTAGAAGAGCCCCTGCATTCTGTAAGATTTTGCTGCTTCCAACACTCATTGGGTCCTCTCAAGACAATGGGAAAGTAAGACATTAAATTGGCTGAAAATATATACTACCTAGTAAACAATTGTGTAGAGTGCTTATGTGCAATAGTGATTCCTTGTCAAACTCAGAGAGAAAGAGAGAGAGAGAGGGAGAGAGAGAGAGAGGGAGAGAGAGAGAGAGAGAGAATGCTACCATGTGCCTTATTGGATATCTTTGAAAATGAAGCAGCGCACCACCTTGTCCCCACCTGTGACCCTGACTCTGTGACCTGGACAGAGTCTGGACATTCTCATCCTAGCAGAACCCAGGGATGGACATTCCTAGCCTAGCAGAACCCAGGGGTGCATGTATTTAATTTTTGGCAGAGCCCTGGAACAGTCTCTCTACCCAGGCCTCAACCTACAGAAAGTGGTTGCTTCTTAGAGAATGAAGTGAAGAATCACTTCGGCTCGGCCCCACAGAACCGCTCTCTCTTCCTTCCATCCCTGCTGGGCTCCCATCTTTTCTCTGCTCCACTCTTGTTATGGGACCTGTGAGAAAAGAAAAATCAATTCTGTAGTTAAGTTCCGCCAATAAAATTTGCTCCTAGGTCTTCTAACCACAGCCCGATGGATCCAGCCACATTTCTCCTGGGTTACAATTCAATAAAGCCTCCTAATGGCCTTGATAATGCCTTCCCTTCACACAGGCCCTCAACAGGGCCTTCTGTGCCCCCTTATAAACCTCCTTGTAGGGCAATAATTTTGTCTTTTAGTTTTTCTGGATCACCTGGGAGTTGAATTGGGCAGGGAGAGTGAGGGTGAGGGCTGAGAAACAGCTCTGAGCTTTTAGCCACATAGAGTCATTTCATTAAGCATTTGCAGCAGATTATTACAGCAAGAAAGGGAGCCTCTGATGACGCTGACACGTGAGAGAAGCACTCCCTGGGTTTGCCCAGTCCCTGGATTGTCACACAGCATCTTTTAAATCATTCATTCGTTTCTGGTAGGCCAAACGTGAGAAATATTTTATGAGCATCTACCATGCGGTTGCTGACGAGGATGAGTCCCAGCTGCTGCTCCCAGTCTAGATGGAGGAGTCAGACAAGTAAGGCAGTGAGGCAGGAGATCAGAGTTAAGGCGGCAAGGCACAGAGGCCCCTCATTGCTTTTCAAATTGCAAGAAAAGAACCTGTTTACCTCCACAGGGGAAGAGAGAATCAGAAGGATTTGTAAGTACCGTTGTGTTGCAGTGAATCTTAAAAGTCAAGGAGGAGTTAATTCAGGGAAGAATCAGAAAAATTTGGACATCAAACAGACATAGGCTAAAATTCTGTATCTGCCACATGTTAATTTGGACACAGGGATCCTCTAAAAATGCAGGTTCCTGATCTCTAAAATAGATTAGCCTCTTTTAAAGGGTTTTGTGAAAATGAGCAATGTGATTTTCTGGGTTAGTGCTAGATTCATGTCCAACAAAAAGTAGATACTCAGGGCAGCCCTGTGGCTCAGTGAGTAGGGCACTGGCCCCATAAACCGAGGGTGGCAGGTTCAAGCCCGGTCCCGGCCAAACTGCAACAAGAAAAATAGTTGGGCGTTGTGGCAGGCACCTGTACTCCCAGCTGCTTGGGAGGCTGAGGCAAGAGAATCGCCTAAAGCCCAAGAGTTGGAGGTTGCTGTAAGCTGTGATGCCATAGCACTCTACCAAGGGTGAGAAAGTGAAACTCTGTCTCTAAAAAAAAAAAAAAAAGTAGATACTCAATGCATACAGACAAATTTTGTCATTATGTATGGCAATTGTCATTTACCTGAATTGATCCAGGATCAACTTCCTAATAATTAGAATTTGAACATGATCCATTGAAAAAATGAGAGGCTTTCACTTTGACTGCTATTTGTAATGGGTATGGAGGGAAAGTCTGAGAGTGGGACACATGTGAATGGGTAGGCCTTGAACTCTGCATTATGGATTTAAGATTATTTCTTGAAGGGGATGAGAACCATTAAAATTTAATCACTGTTTAGGAAAGATTGTGTGGAATTAATTAGACCAGCGATGACCATGTGATGTAACCGTTCTCATTGTCAGCCGTCTGATCCTGGCTCACAGAGCCCTAGTTCATTTACCACCTAGCTGTGGAAAATAAAAAAACCTGGGCACCACTTTGCCTCTCAAGAATTCTCAGCAATTTTTCAGGGAGTAAGACATTCTCTGTGAAATTCTTAAAGATTTCTCCCCCTCACTCTGAAATGCCCTGAATTTCAAGCAGCTATAATGTTGCTGACTCATTTCTAGTTTCATAAGGATCTGGGTTGACTTGTCATATGTTATAAATCTCTAGTTCACGGAATCTCTCTTACTGCTGGAAGGGAGACCTGGAAGTGTGTCGAAGGAATTCAAGGTGGGCCTAGCAGAAGGTGAGCTTAAAAAGCGTCCACAATTTTGCTCATTTAATTTTGTCAGTGAAAGGGGACCTTGAATGTTTTTACAGAGAGTCATTATTTAATTTCTGTTTTAAAGAAAAAAATCTCAAGAAGTTGACTTTAAAGATATATGTATACGAAGACCAATTGTATTTAACAAATTTCCCAGAGTTTCCTTTAATGCTTTATATAATCTTTCCACATCATTCACAATAAAACATATGTCAGATCTCTGACAGGAAGCAAATTTTCTCTTTTTAGGATTTTGGTGTGACTTTTTCCATCATGGACAGGGACATCCAGCCACTTTGGGACACCGGGCACCCAAGGCCATATGTTATACAGGAAATGCAAAGATATGGCCATGTATCATAAAAGGAAAAAGATTCTGGATTGAATACAAGCATGGTGTTTTCACACCTTTTTCCCCCTATCTTTTTGCAAGAATCAGCTCTATTAAAAAAGCCTGCAGAATAAATGCCCAGGGACTTGACCATGAGTTTGCAAGCAAATGTATATCAGGAAAACTCTTGCTATTGAAGATAAACTTGTCTATTTGCATGCATTGCTCACTCCTTCTAGAATGCACAGATGGATGGACAGATGGATGGACGAATGGATGGATGGGTGGATTATGGATGGATTGTCTAGAACAGCAGCCCCTGCGTGAAAACTTAACTCCTTCACTCGTTGCTATATATATAAAATTTAGCTTTAAAAAGATGCAATCTCTGAGTGCCCTGGTTATTGTTATTAATTGATCTGGTATTTCTTTTCTTTCTTTCTTTCTTTTTTTTTTTTTTTTTTTTGCTACACTTTTTTTACTCCGCTCTCTTTCTGGGTTAAATCCTTCTTGGACTAAATCCAAGGTCAGAGAGAGTGATCTGCAGGGCAACAGCTTGCCTAGTAAAGGACATCTCCTGATTAGGAAATTGAGCTTCTGCCGTTCCCCAAGCCATAGTTTCTTATAGGAAGAGATGCTGACTCAGTACAAGCGGGGTGATGTGTGCATGCAAATACGTGATTATCTCTCACGCTGATTTTATTAGACAACATGTCTGTAATACCTGCGTTGTCAAATACTCAGGCTTAATTTTACATAATTATATAATATAGAATAATGTTATCTCTACAGTTTGTTTTTGCTGCATCATCTCTCTCCCTCACTAGCAATGTAAGCTTCAAGAGGGCGAGGGTTTGGATGCTTCTGTTAACTGATTACAACATCACCTACAGTGGTGCTTGGAACTAGTAGACACTCAGTAAATAGTTGAATAAATCAGTGATGGAATACAAAGTCAAAATGCTTTCCTTTCTTTGTTAACTGTAGTTGCTTTATGCAAGATTTTGGGACCTCCCGTAGGAGGGTTCACAATATCACCAGTGATGAGATAATTTGTGATTAATCTTCAAGATTATATTGGTTTATTTTTTACTTTTTTTATTTTTTGAGACAGAGTCTCACTTTGTCACTCTCTGCAGAGTGCCGTGGCATCATAGATCACAGCAACCTCAAACTCTTGGGCTCAAGTGATCCTCTTGTCTTAGCCTCCTGAGTAGCTGGGATTACAGGTGCTCACCACAACGCCTGGCTATTTTTAAAGACTGGTCTCCCTCTAGCTCAGGCTGGTCTCAAACTCCTGAGCTAACTGGTGAGCTCAGGGAATCCACCCACTCTGGAATCCCAGAGTGCTAGGATTACAGGTGTGAGCCACCGTGCCCAGCCCAAGATTATGTTGTTTTTAACATGGGGAGCTGGGGGGTCCATGCTCAGTCACTGACAATAGCTGATTTTAAGTCAATCTTCCCATATTTTTCACACTATTTATGCTCTCATTTTGTTTTAAGCAGAAAGTAATTTATCTTAGTTTAATTTTACATATTTCTAAAATACCATTAAACTTAATTTTGTGCCTTATTTTGTTTTCCACGAGCTATATTTTATTTTTCTTGTTTCTTATTTGCTCTTCTCTTATGTAATTCATTCCTTTCAAGTCACCAAACAGTAGTTTAACTGAGTTTCTTGATAACATCTCTCTTTATTTGGGTATCTTCTGCAATATTTTAGTGCTCTGTCAATATAGACTAGATCGAATAAGTACATTCCATGCAGTCGGCAGGAAAGTGTTAAGCATCAGTGCCAAATAACCTGTTCCTTGTTATCTATCCTTTAAGACTGCCACATAGACTTAAAGTAGGAAATGGAAAGTGACTCAAACAAGGTTCTATTTTCCTGGATAGGGGATAAGCATTCTTCCAAAAGTTGTATCCAGAAGCAAATTCTTTCCAATGACAGTGAGGTTTATCCAAATTCATAATCATCATCATCATCATCATCATCATCATTTTTTCTGAAAGGGTAGTGGAGGCATCTTTTTATATATCAGAGGAAGATAGTTTGGTCAAGTTTCAAATGTTCAGATATAAAAACAGACAGAGATAAAAGTAATCTATTATCAATATAAAAAGTATAAATGTTGGCTCACTGTGATTAGTACAAGTAAATATCATAATAATGGAGCTTTGAATAAATTCAATGAGATTCTGTCCTCTTGAATATGTAGTGATGAAGATGACAAAGGAAACTAAGAATTAAGGGAAATATGAGGGTACAAAAAAGAATTGCAATGCTTGGTTAGGGCCCTCCACCATACCACCTCTGTCAATAACGTATCAAATCCTGTAAGCGTGGAATATGTTTGCATCATGAACCAGACCTACACAACATATGTATACAATTGTTAAGAATTATACTTAAGTTTCCCCTTACATGTCAGTCCCAATTGCTAGATGGTGGCTGCCTAGATCTTTGCATTAAGAGGGATTCTTCAGTATCAAGTAGATTTCTGACAAAGCATGCTATCACCCTCAGCAGTAGCTATTGAAGGTACAGTACTTGCGAGTAGTAGCATTAAATTCTATAAAACTTTCATTGTTGTTTCATGCCTCATTATTACTTCTCAGTTAGTTTCATTTTCTTCCAACAATTTTTTTTTTTGGTATCTAAATTTGATATTATAAAATTTGCCTCTGGAAAGATTAATGTACCATGATAGCCATCTGGCCCTGGTGTTGTTTGCCCAATTGAGGCTAAATTTCATAGCATATAGCAGATATCCCAGAGGAACAGTGAAGATTTTGCAGATTTCCTAAGCAGAAAGCAAATGCCCCACACAGACTGGGAAGAAATGGAGATTTTACCCTGAGAAATTGCAGAGATGTGCAGTGCCAAATTCACTATGGTTGTTTACTAGAGCAGGGATGTGAGAGACTCCAACTACTTCACTGTGTTAATAAGGATGCTTTCAACCGCCAACAGCAGCAAACCCAGCCAGTGGTTTAACGTAATAAGAATACCAATTTTCACGTCAAAGACATCAGCAGATTGATTTTAGGTGATAACTGTTTAGTGGTAGGATTTGCACCCCTTTAACTCTCTTGGGGTTTTTCTCATGGTTGTCAGATTGATGCTACATCACCAAGTTTTGTTCCTACCTTTTTGTTTTTTTTCATGCCTACTTTTAAATTAGGAAACAAGGGATGAGGCAAGGAATTAGTGACATCAGTACAGGGAAATCTTTTACATTTGACCTCTGACCTTGCTGTTTTTTTGTTTAGAAGTGTGTCCTGTGGTTCACCCTGGTTGCAGGAGAAGCTGGGAAAACATGAATTTAGCTTCTCTGCCATCTGTGGCAGATGAAACAAAGAAAAGTGTGTTGGGGGTAAGTTTTGATTAACCAATCGCAAATACCTGTCATAATCTACTCCCTTAGAATAGTGGGCATCTATACACATCCATACATATAACATATGTGTATGTATTATGTATATACAAATACAGATTTTATATATAATATATATAGGTTGTACAGAGCCTACTGATCTCTCCTTGGTAGAAGTAACCCCACGTGTCATTTGTTTTAGAATCTAGGTTGAAGTACAGCATCGCTGGGTGATGTGCCTTCTCACTGTCAGATCCAGATGTGGGTTTTCTGGTCTAGTAACTAGAAGCTACAAAATGAGCTTTCTGTTCTCTTTATCCAGCAGTCAACAGTGGAGAAGGGGCAGGATAACTACAGTAACATCACTGTCTTGGCAAAGGGGAGAATGGGAATTATATACAAATTATTGGTCTGTGGTGCACATCAAACACACGTCTGTAATCCCAGCACTCTGGAAGGCTGAGGCAGGTGGATTTCTTGAGCTCAGGAGTTTGAAGCCAGCCTGAGCAAGAGTTGTGACAGAAAAATTAGCCAGGTGTCACGGTGGGCACATGTAGTTCCAGCTACTTGGGAGACGGAGGTAAGAAGGTCACTTGACCCCAAGAACCTGAGGTTGCTGACAGCTGTGATACATGACACTCTACCCAGGGTGACAGAATGAGACTTCCCCCTCCCTTTATTAGCCAACATGCTCCTCCCTGCCTTTTTTAGGAGGATTCAGGGGATAATTATGGTTCTGCTGCTCATGGCCACATCAGGAGTAGACTCGGGAGATACTTCTTTGAGAAATGTGTGATTCTCCTAGTTTATTTCTTACTCATGTGGATTCAGGGCTTATGGGCTTCACAGTCAACATATGGATTTTTGACAATATTATTCCCTTAAAATATAGTAGCCTTGGATGTGTTTTTTTTTTTTTTCCTTCTAGTAATTTCCATATGGGGACAGTGTACTTTATATAGGCATAGTCTTTAATTGTTAACAAGAAAAATCTTGTTTCCTACTGCCTATGTTTAGGGATTAATCTAATGAACAATGCCTGGTGAAGATTAAAAAAAAAAAAAATAGACTAATATTGGAAGACACCATGCTAGATGAAGTCTATTGTAAGGTACAGCTATAGTGGTTGTTAAATATCTGAGTGTTTTCATAATGCTGGGTGGGTAGCCACTTACCACACCAACAGTAGACCCTGCTACTAAAGGATTTCTTTTTAAATTTATTTTTTTATTTATTTTCTTTTTCTCACAAGGATTAATGCTTGGCAAAGTATAGGGGCTTTCCTGGATCCTCCTCTCACCACGTTGCCAACATTTATTTCGATTCCTCATTGCCTCTGCCTTTCCAGGTATTGAGACTCTTCTCTGTCACCTCTGGCTTATCCCCAGTTGGGGCAGCACAGAAGTGTGTTTATTGGTACAGGGGATCCTGGTAAGCAACCAGACATTTTCTAAAGAAATGCCACATTAGGAGAATGCTTATCAAAACCTTCAAAAAGGATACCAAGTTGTAAGAGCCAGTTGTAAAGAAGTAATAAAAATAAAGAGAAGGTCAAAAATAGGTTGGCGAGAGACAAAGTATGAATTGGTAGAAAGTAGATTCAGGAAATAATTATGCTAATGTGGACCAACCGCTGTGGCATTCCTCTCCTGTGTGTCTTGGCACAGTGCACTGCCCTGGGACGTGCCCTTCAAGCCACTGACCCAGCCTGGATACAAGCCAAACAAGGAAGGGTCAGAAGCAGAAGCCCAATTAATCAAGTACCCCTAGTGTAGGCGGGCAGAGGACCAAAGACTGGAAGGTCAGCCTACACCAGGGAAAGCAAGAAGGGGTCAGAGATCTCAGAGCACAGGCAGGGTCCTGAGTCTGAAAGGTTAGGAATTTGGCAGAAAAAACTCTAGTAATAGAGGTTGAACTTGGATCCTAGGGCAGAAAGTGCTCCACTGTCGTTTATTACTACCTGCTGAATGTGGATGAGTTGGGACCACAGATGCTGGGCATTGGCAGAAAAATCTCAAAGGCTTTTTATAGCTAAAGGCCAGGACAGAGGTGTCAGAACTTAAGTAGAGTTCGCTAACTAATTTTTTTTTTTTACTTTTAATTTTTTATCTATTCAAACTTTTTCATCATGTTTTTGAGAACATGACACTATGACTATTAATAAAGCTGAGATTGTAGGAGGGGGGAATGCTTACAGCATGCCAGGTGTGGTTCTACGTGTTTTATATAATATCTCATTTTACATTCGTAACAGTGATATTAGTTTTTTAATAATTATCCACACTTTGTAGGGGGATTAAAGCCTCCATTTATTTTTCTCAGATTCTCCATGAAAGCTCTCCACCGTGCACACTCTATCCATCTAGTCATCAATCCATTCATTCACTGATTTGACAAATTTATACACCAGTTGTTATGCTAAGTGTTGGGAATATGATGGTGAGCAAGATCAACAAAACTCTCTTCTTTGGGAGTTTCTAGTCCAGCAGGAGAATCAGACCGTTAAGTCATCACGTGTGATAAAGTCTGATAGATACAATAATAAGATGCAAGATGCAAGGTAAAGGCAAAGAAGGGGCATTTAATGGTGTTTATTGAGAGGTAGAAAGCTTTCAAGAATGGCATCGAAAGTGAAAAACAAAGAACTCTGTTTTTATTTTCATAATTTGATTCCTTCTCACTGAACTCCCAGCTACAAAGGACCTTCTCAAGGGCCTGGGCTTCATTTGAATGACACTGGGAGGCCTTTGATTAGAGTTAAGTAGATGAGTGACATGATTTATTTATTTTGCACTCTGAAAGTATCACTCTGGTCTGGTCACGATATGGAGAAGGGGTTGGATGGGACAAGACAAAGGCAAAGTAATCGGGGAGACAGTGAATTGTAGTCTTCAGGCAAGAGAGGGTAGTGGTTTGAACTATAATTGTCATTAGGATAGAAAGTGGACGGGATGGAGAGAGATCTGAGAAGTAGAGTCAGGCAGAGCTTGCCGCAGGCCTTCCATATGGAACGTGTAATATAAAGTATATACTGCTATTCACCTGGGGCAAATGTGACTGAGCTAAGATTTCATGCAATATTTGCAATTGAGTATCTGGGAGCTCATAGAACACCTATTCCTGAAAAATGTACATTTTCATACTTAGTAATACAACACAAGAGAACCTCTCATTTTCATTAAATAAGTCCACTACTTATGACGAACAATGGGTTGTATTAGAGCAGCAGGGAGCTCTTATGACTGAACTAATTTCCTGTAGTTATGAAGCCAAGTGGACACTCCACTGTGAGGCATCGAAATATGGGGCCTGGGGATGGAGGATGGGTGAGTAGGGATCCTGGGAAGAGCTTTCTGACAGCAACGGTATATTTAGAAATATGAGTATGGTAAAAAATATCCTTCCTGCCACTCTGAAATTCTACCATCCTCTTCCAGTGACTTTTTCTTTAAGAGAAGGACTCGAAGCCAGATTCTAAGAAAGCAAAATGACAGCAGCAACTTGGAAGAGGCAGAGTTCAGCCCGGTGCCCCTACTAGGCTGTGATGCAAAACCAGAGAAGCCTCATTTTTCATCCATTTCATAACCAGGAAGTACATGAATAGAAGCTCTTCTTTTTAGAATTATATTGCCTCCCTATTGAATTTAACTTTCATTCAATTGAAAAGACTCGTATTTTACTGCCAGTCATCTCAGCTGCTATTCAGCAGACTATCGAGAGCAGGAATTTTCTTGCCTGTGGACCATATTTTTGTTGTTGTTGCTTCATACTGTATTCTGAACCTACTCTTATTTCCGTGGTGTGGCTGGTGCAAGCCTAATGATCAAGCTGTTGTCATTTCTGAATTTGAGCTCCTACTGCCTTGTCTCATAAGAGGTTGCATCACATATTTAAAGGCAGATACAGGGGCTCCTTCTTGCCAGTATGTGTTGTCTCCTGATTCATTGCCTTCCCAGGGAGGGAGTCAGGATGATAGAGGTCCTTTGGTGCACAGTGGCTAGTCTCAATCCATCATCACAGAGCCCTAAGGATAGAGGAACAGACAGTCCCTGTGATACCACCATCAGCTTCTGCTTGGATGATTGGAATAAACTGTATTGTGATCACTCCACCTTCATTTCTGCTATCCACCCGTACATTCTCTAACCTGCAACCACTGGGATTTTCTTGAACATGTCCCTTCCTTCCTTCCTTCCTTCCTTCCTTCCTTCCTTCCTTCCTTCCTTCCTTCCTTTCTTTCTTTTTTGAGACAGAGTTTCACTTTGTCGCCCCTGGTAGAGTACTCTGGTACTCATAGCTCATAGCAACCTCTAACTCTTGGGCTCAAGAGGTTCTCTTGCCTGCCTCAGCCTCCCGAGTAGCTGGCACTTCAGGCGCCCACCACAAAGCCTGCCTATTTTTAGAGATGGGGTCTCACTCTAGCTCAGGAGGATCTTGAACTCGTGAGCTCAGGCAATCCACGCACCTTGGCCTCCCAAAGTGCTGGGATTATAGGTGTGAGCCACCATGCCTGACCTTTTTCTTTCTTTTCTTAAAAAGAGAAATATTTTAAAACTTGTTTTTATTGAAGTAAAATATGCATATGTAATTTGCTCTTTTTACCATGTTTTAAATTTATAAATTTAAATTTATAATTCAGTGGTTTACCAATTTTTGCCTGCCTTTATCCTCCCCACCCCCATCTCCTTCCTGACCCTTCACAAATACCAATCTACACTCTATCTTCATAAGATCCACTTTTTTAGTTCCCATATAGGAGTGAAAAGATACAATATTTGTCTTCCCATGTTTGGGTTATTTCACGTAATGTTATGGCCTCCAGTTTCATTCATAACTTGCAAATGAAAGGATTTCCTTCCTCTTTATGACTAATACATGAGTGGTTGTTTGTGTATATATACAAGGTTTTATTTTTATTTTTTAAGAATTTCTTTTAATTTGAGTTATTAGAAAAAATTCAAAATACTATATTACAGAGGCACAAATATTTTTGATACATGGATCACTTGTGTAATGCGTGAGTCAGTGTACCCATCACCCAGACAGTGTTCATCATACCTATTAGGTGGTATTAGGTGATACCTGTTAGGTGATATTCCCTCCCTCCTCTCCCATGCTTGCTTTCCACTGAGTTTTACTTCCCTCAGTATGTTTATTGGTTAGTTACAATTTAATAGTGAGTGTAAGTGGTGTTTATTTTTTTCATTCTTTAGATACTTCACTTAGGATAATGGTATCCAGTGTCATCCAAGTTGTTGCAAAAGGCATTAATTCATCCTTTTTTGTGGCTGAGCAGTATTCCATGGTATCCATACACCACATTTTGTTAATCCAATTATGAATTAATAAGTACTATTAGGTTGATTTCATATCTTTGCAATTATGAATTGTGCTTCAATAAACACTGAAGTACAGGGATCTTTTTGATAAAATGCCTTCTTTTCCTTTAGGTCTGTGGTTCTCAACCTTCCTAACACCTCCTAATGCCACGACCCTTTAATATAGTTCCTTATGTTGTGATGACCCCCAAGCATAAAATTATTTTCGTTGCTACTTCATAACTGTAATTTTTCTACTGTTATGAGTTGTTATGTAAATATATAGTATGCAGGATGTATTTTCATTGTTATAAACGGTCGCGACCCACAGGTTGAGAACTGCTGTTTTAGGTAAAGGAAGCAAGTAATGGGATTGGTGAAATAAATGGTAGGTCTCTTTACAGTTCATTGAGGAATCTTCAGACTGTTTTTCATAGAGGCCATATTAATTTCCAGTCCCATAAACAGTGTATAACCCTTCTTTTCTTTGTGCATCCATGGCATTATCTAGTATTTTGGGATCTTTTAATATACATAAAAGTCATTCTAATTGTGGTAAGGTGATGTCTCATTGTGGCTTTATAATAATTTGCATTTCCCTGATGATTGGTGATGCTGAACATTTTTTTCCTACGTACATTGGACATTTGTCTATCTTCTTTTGAAACGCTTCCATTCATGTCTTTTGCCTACTTTTTAATGGGATTTTTTGGTTTTTTTTCTTGCTGATTTTCTTGAATTCTCTGTAGATTATTGTTGTTAGCCCTTTATCAGACATGTAGCTTGTGCATATGTTTGCCCTTTCTGTAGCTTGTATAGTTGTTCTGTTGAATATCATCTTAAGTATACAGAAGCATTTTTAATTTAACCAAGTCCCATTTATTATTTATTTTCATTTTTGCTGCAATTGCCACTGGAACCTTCAAGAATTCTTAGTCTAGCAATCTAATACACACCCATGTAAGAGAAAAATTCAATTTTGATTCAAGTTTAGGGGAAAGGGAAAAAGGAAGGGGACAGAGGAAAGGAGGGAGGAGGATTAGTGTGTTCCCACCTGATGGGCACAATGTTTAGGTGTATGCACACCTCTAGGGTGCAGGACACAATTATAAGAGGGACTCTACCTAATAAAAGCAAACATTATAACCTAGTTGTTTTCACCTTCACATAAACCTGAAATTAAAATAAATATATTTAAAAATAATGCTGTGGTGAAGGGGTACAAAATTTTAGTAAAGCAAGATGAATAAGTTCTAGAGCGCCAACATATAGCATGGTGACTATAGCTAACATAGAAATTTATTAAGTGGATAGATCTTCAGTGTTCTTATTTACAAAAAAGAAAACTATGTGAAGTAATGGAAATGTTAACTGACTTGATGGTGATGATCATTTCACAATGCACGTGACTATCAAAACATTGTATGCCTGAAATATGTACAATTTCTACTTGTCAATCATAGCTCAATGAAGCTGAAAATTACAAAAAGAAAAATTCTCAGTGTAGGCAAATATCTAGAGAAATTTTTTCCTACATTTTCTTCCAGAATTCTTATGGTTTCATGCCTTACATTTAAGTTTTTTATCTATCTTGAAATAATTTTTGTGAGCGGTGAAAGATATGAATCTTGATTCGTTTATCTGCATGTGGCTATCATTTCTCCTAGCACCTTTTATTGAATAAAGTTTCTTTCCCTCCAGAGTATATTGTTTTCTGCTCTATCAAAGATCAGTTGGCTGTATGAGGATAGTTTTACATCTGGGTTCTCTGTTCTGCTCCTTTCATCTATGTCTCTGTTTGTGTGGCTGGGACCCACGCTGTACTCTCTTTTCAGGTGTTCCCACATGGGCTCCCTCACTTTTTGACATAAGTTTGCAAATCTCCTGCATTGCCCCCGAGTAGCACGATTAAGTCCAGGGGTTTCAGAATCTGTCCTGTGGGTCTTTCCCTGGGTCCCCCAAAATCATTCCTTGACTGTGCCAGGTGGAAGCGTGCTGGTCCTGGCTTGTCTATGGAATTCTCAAGAAGGAATGATGTCCCTCTGCTTCAGGATGTGCTCTGCTCTCATGGGACAGCCAGGCAAGGAGCACCAGGAAGAGTTGCTGAGTAGGGAGCCCAAATCTGAGCATCTCTCAGTCTGGTACAGGTCTTTAAGAGGAAAGATTAGAGCCCCACTCTCTGTGGAAGGCTAGGTGTGGAAGATTCACCAACAGAGGGGAAGCAGCCGCTCCTGAGAGCCAATGCTATGGTGACAGCAAGCCATCTCAAAGGGGCTGACAGGCTGGTGCTCTGTCCTCAAGAAGATCCTGGTTCACTGGCTGCAGCAGCTTTGGGGCTTGTGAGGGTAGAAGGGCTCTCTACTGGCTTATGAGCCTGCTGACTGCCAGAGAGGAGAGAGAGGGATAAACAAACTCTATCTTCTTTTTTCCCTGGACTCCAAGCCTCTTAGGGGTTAATCTTTGCTAATATCATGCTCACTGGTCACTCAGGAAATATTTTAGATACTTATGAATATGATACTTGAACACTTAGTAAGTGGAGATGAATAAAACAGTTTTATTTTCCTCAAGAAACTACAAGTTATATTGGGGAAATAGAGAAATAAATAGTTACTTCTTGTTTTGCTCTGCAATGTCTTCCTGTAGAATCTCTGGTAGGTTCTAATACTTTTCCCCTGGAATTACACCTGATCTATATTTGTTTCTTTGTTTTCATTTAAAACTCTTTCTTCTTTCTGAAATTAACTGGCAGCTGGTGTCTCTGGTCAGCCATCTTGGGTAGGCAACTGTTAAAAATTATTTCCTTTCTTCTTTTCCTTATCAAATCTCAAGTCTGTTTAATAGTTGCCTATTTGCATATCCCTCTTCTTTCATAGACTATAAGCCCCTTGAAAGCAGAGACTGCACATTTTACCTTTACTTCATCAGCATTTAGCATGCTACCTACCATACAGAAAGAATTTGGTAAATATTTGTTGACTCTTTATGGTTCTAGGAAAGAAATGTTCTTAGTTGCATTACAGCAATGGCCCCCTTTAATCAATAAAAATTCCAAATACTAATTAATTCATTCATGGCCACTCAGTAAATATTTTGGACACCTATGAATATGCCAGAGGCTAACTTCAACACTGAGTATATGGAGATGAATAAAACAGTTTTCTTTTCCTTAGAAAGCTACAAGTTTTATTGGGGATAGAGAAGTAAATGGTTCCAATATGATGTGCTGTACGTTTTAATAACTATATGGACAAGTTGCTATGGAGTGTAGAAAAAATAAGGCTTAAATCTACCGGGCATCTAAAGAGGTATAACATAACTGAGAAATGAAGTATTTTCAAGCAAGTCCTAAAAGTAGAAACCAACATATACAAAGGATCAAAAGTTGATGAGAATGTTGGCTTATCTAGTGAGCTGAGTGCTCAATGGAACGTCTGATGATGGTAATTCACTGAACCCATCAGGCTAGTGAGGAGCTAAATCTTTATGTCTTTTGATGCAAATAAAAAATTAGAAGCTATGGATTGATTTTACATAGGAGAGAGATTTGCTCAGTGTGGTGCTTTAGAAAGATTACTCCAGCAGCAATGTAGAAGACAGATTGCAGGACAGTAATATTCAAGACCAACGAGACCTGTTAAGAAGACTTTTTAATTGTATTAAAAGCGTTAGAATTATGGTAGACCCAGTGTACATAAGTTTCTGGCAATATATCTGGAGAGAAAGTGAAAGTATTATGAGTGGTTTAGGAGATAGAACCATATTGCCAAGGTTTGAAATATGCTGTTCGGTTCTTGGATTATTGTTTTCTCTTTTCTTTAGCTAATTACCATTCATCCTTTATCATTCAATTCAAAGTTTGCCTCTGGCAAGTTTTCTCTGATTCTCCTACCCTGGTTTTATTAAGATACTATCTCCTTTAAGCTCTTACTGAATATAGAATACAGCCTCTGCTACATTAAATCGTGAGCACTCTGAGAGCTAAGATAATGTCTGGTTCAACTTGGCAAATTGTTAGCAGAATGACTAGCACATGGCATACATTCAATAAGTATTTCTTGCATAAATGAATGTATAAGTGACTAAATGACTACTCAGAAATAGAAATTTCAAGTAAAATAATAATTTAGAAGGATTTTCAAGTTTCTGCTTGGGCAATAAGAAAAATGATGGGGATAATCACAGAGATATGAATAAGAGGGGAAGAAATACATTTGGAAAATGATTTGAAGAAAGTAACTACGATGCCATCTATTTGGAACAGGTGGCATATGAATGGCTTGTGAGAACTCCTGAAAGTTATATGGTATGAGGTGCAGAATTTTGTATATGTGTGCATTTTTATGGAGAGAGGATTAATTCTTATTGATTTATAGGTAGAAGGTAGTTGAAATACCTGGCAGTTTAGTCATCCAGGAACACCAGAGACACAGAGAATAAAAAAGTTTTAGCAGAGAGGCCCGAGGATCACCAGCATAACTGTTCTTGGTTGGAGAAGAGGTCAAGGTGATCCACAACAAATGGTCAACCTAATTGGAGTATCTGGAGAGAGTATTGCCATAGAAGATAAGATGGCAATGTGTTTCAGGAAGTAGTCAACAATATCAAATATTTCCCAAGGGTTGAAAATAATCAATTCAATTTTTGTATTTAGTCCCTTTGAAGTCTTGGGGATACTACAAAGTTGATAGTGGATTGAGAAATGGAGTCATTAGGGTCACTCAGTGTAATAAATTTTTCTAAAAATCTTGATTATAGCCAACCCCAGTGGATCGTGCCAGTAATCCTAGCACTCTGGGAGGCTGAGGCTGATGAACTGCTTGGATTTAGGAGTTTGAGACCAGCCTGAGCAAGAGTGATATTCCCATTTCTATTAATACTAAAAGTAGACAAACTATCCAGGCATGGTGGTGGACAACTGTAGTTCCATCTCTTTGGGAAGCTGAGGCAAGAGGATTGCTTGAGGCCAAGAGTTTGAAGTTGCTGTGAGCTATGATGCCATGCTATGGTACTCTACCCAGGGTGACAGAGTGAGACTCTGTCTCAAAAATAAATAAATAAATAAATAAATACATAAATTGATTGTAAAATAAAAGAGAAATGGGTGTGATAGAGAATGAGAAGTGGGGAGTGAGCTACACAGTCAGGAAAGGTTCTTTTTTCCTTTTTTTAAATGGGAAAAAAACTAAGCATGATTTTTATCTTGAAAGAAAACAGTGATTTAAGAGGGAAACAATAACATGGGTGGAGGAGGTGTTTCTTAAAACCTAGTTAGGATAAGATGACAGCAAGAGCTCATGAAGAATTGGTGTCCTCTGAAAGAGTCCTCTCTGTGTCTGAGGCTAGAGGGAAGAGAAAAGAGTCTATGCATGAGTTTGAATAAAGTGTGGAATTTATTCATCTCTGATTTCCTCTATTTCTCTAGGAAGTATGTAGATAGATCACCTACAGAGAATGACAAGGACAGAGGTGATAAAGAGAACTCGTAGATGGTGGCAGTTGGCTGGCTTCTGTGGGAATCAAATACAGAAATAAACTGAGTAATGAGATTACTGTGTATCTATGTAGACTTCACTAAAATGAATGAACAAATATCTGGTGTATATTAATTTGCACAGTTACATGATTTATTTTCCATCAGGAAATAGCTCAGGTCAACCTGCGATAAAGAAGGTAGATAATTAAAATGATGCAAGTTGGGCATTAACAGAATAGCAGAACATAAGTTTCTAACATGAGATTCATTATTTATATTCCATATGCCACTCTGTATTAGGTATCTTGTGGACTCCTAAAAGGGATTACAAAATTGTGTATAGGCGTGCATTTTTATGGACAGAGGAGTAATCCTTAGTTTTCCTACAACTTTCAAAACTGTGACCAAAACTTTGAGATTAAATATTGAAGGAAGAGTATAATAATTGTTATTAAATGGTGTGTAAAATCTGATGAAATAAGGAAGATATGATTCTTTCTTTGGGGTTATAGTATTTGTAAGGGAGTTATTTACACTAAAAAATATACACATACAAACACATGCATGCACACACTTGAAAAGAACTGATAGAATATTTAGAGAACTCAATAATAATAAAGCTCAATAATAACAAAATAACATGAAATAGATAAAATAGTTGAATTGATGGTTCATTAGAGAAGACATATTAATGATAAATAATCACATAAAATATAAACAACATTAACCATCAAGGAAATGAAAATTACAACCACAGAGAAATATCACCATTAGAATTGTTAGAATGACTCAAAATTGTTAGAATGACTCAAAAAAAATACGAGATAAGATCTGAAGAAACTAGTACTTTAACACACTGCTTGTGCAAATTCACGTGGCATAGCCCTTTATAAAACACTTTAGTAGTTTCTTAGGAAGTTAAACACTTATTTACCATACAACTCAATTCATTCCTTGGAATTTACCAAAGAGAAAGAAAGATAACTGTCTACTTTATTCATCATTGTCAAAAACTTGGAACAACATAAAATGCATGGAACTGTTCACTTCAAAAGTATAAATCGTATTGTATGTAAATTATATACCTCAATTCATGTAGGACAAAATATAGCACAAAGCTCGACAAAGAAGTACTCTGGAAGGAAAATGAAAGGACAATTGTGTAAATAGTTTTGGACTATTTTTTTTTCTTCTCCATCTCCTTTCACGTGGAGTTCATTCTCTTTGATCCGACCACTTACTCAATTACAGATGCAAAAGCAAAGAATCTTCTAAAGTTTTTACCAAGAAGATCCCTGGAAGGAGAATCTCCATGTGGTAACAGTGGGAGAAAGAACCGTACTGGCAAGGTGAAAATCAATGGAAAACATCTGGATGCTTCCTACCTAAAGCCTTTTCCCAGCTTATTTTCTTCTAAATGAGGAGTATTAAAAACGGACTCCATTGCCTTATAGCATCATACCCAAACACGAACTTACGCACCAGGGAAGTTAGCTCTTACAATGCATATTTTGCCTTAGAGAATGACAGTGGAGATGAGTTTATTACATCATTGTACACTGATTAAAGCGTGTCTTGCTTGAAATGCATGCAAAGTAGGGATATTTTCTTAAGTGTAATGATAGAAGAGCTTTGGTTTCCTGAAGATCAAGCATGAATGGGACACAGGCTTTCTCCAATTGGTGCGTGACATGATGCACCTGGGCACGTGGAGGAGGGACCAGTATGGGTTATAACTATTAGGAAGTGAAGTTGAGAACAAGAAAGTGTGAAGAATAAAATTATGGTAATTTTGTCATTATTGAATCTCTCATGATAACTAGCACCTATAGTAAGTGTTCCATATATTTTTTCAGGTTTGAATGAAAAGGAATTGAAGTGAATTGAGTAGAGTTGAGATGAATGGCTTCTACCCAAGAGGAGAGAGAAGGCTCTGAGTCATGAACTCTAGAACAGCAGTTTTTGTTCATCATGGAGAGTCAAGAGCCCACCCCAAAGTGGTACCAAAACATGAGTGAAAAGATTATCTCCCCAAACACTGTGTTCTCAAAATATTATTGATGACAGTGATGATGGGGGTATCTCATAGACCATTGCATTTCTTTTAATCCTCAAATATCTGTTATTATTTCAAAATGCATTAATGGGACTATCTTGTTAACCTCTTAGATAAAATCAATAGCAGGAAGACTGTGGTTACCTCACCTGAAACCACACATAAAAAGTATGGTAGATTAACAGTAACACCACCCAGAAACTATGGTCCCTGTTAAACAGCACATGTCTCCTTGGACCTTAGTTCCCAGTAAGAAAGTTACTCTTTCAGCAAAAGAAGAGGGAATAGGCAGTTCCCCTAGCTCAGCGGGTAGGGCTCCGGCCACATATACCCAAGCTGGTAGGTTCAAACCCAGCCCGGGCCAGCTAAACAACAATTGCAACTGCAACAAAAAATTAGCTGGGCACTGTAGCAGGTGTAGTCCCAGCTACTAGGGAGGCCAAGGCAAGAGAATCACTTAAGCCCAAGAGTTTGAAGTTGCTGTGAGCTGTGATGCCACAGCACTCTACCAAGGCCAACATAGTGAGACTCTGTCTCAAAAAAAAAAAAAAGAAGAAGAAGAAGAAGAAGAGGGAATGAATTGCTACTCAGAGGAGGAGGGAGGATGAAAAGTGAGAGGGATAATTTAGGGAGTGATGTGAACATGAAGCTTTTGCCAGGGTGAAAAATAATACCTGTTCAGAATTACCCTATATACTCGAGTATAAGCCGAGTATTGTCGGCACAAAATTTGTGCCGAAAAACCTAACTTGGCAGAAAATTTGCTTATACTCAGCTTATACTCGAGTACATACGGTACTCAAAATATGTATATTGGAGGGAGAAAAAAATGTTAGAAATAGCATAAATAAAGAAGGTGGTCCAAGCGAAACTTCAACTGCTAGAACTGAGGGTTGAGTTGACTGAGAAATTCAACATGGATATGAAAATAATCTGGATATCAGAAAGGGGCAACCGAGTACAGGCACCAATTGAATAAGAGCAACCCAGTTCTCACCCTTGAGGATCAGCCGAGTACAGCCACTGCCAACAGAACAACAGTCCACACCGCACTAATCCCACCTGCAGCCAGCTGGGGGCTTTCATCAGCTTCTTAGGAAGGGGAAATTGGAAATTAGGAGAATTTCATTTACATTTAATTTGAATTTGCTAAATATAATTTTATTTACATTATACATATGGTTAAACAAGAGTTTCTATTCTGTCAGGGCCCCAGCAAATAAATGGTGGCATACACAAATGGAGTGATTTGAAGAGTGTTTAGTGGAGAAAGTGCCTTCAGGGAGTTTTTAGGAAACCACAAGGAATAGAGAGCAGTAACCAGAGTCTCTTAAGGTAGGGGCAGGAGGTGCCCATTATGGTATCTAGGCATGAAGGGCCGGAGAGAGAGAGATTAGTTGACCACATCTATTGCGCATAATGCAACGGTACATTTTAAAACTATTGAGAGTATAAATGTCTTAACACAACAAATAAGGGAGGTGATGGTTATGTTAACAAATTTGATGTAAGCTTTCCACATTGTATATCAAATTAGCACATTGTACCCCACAAATGCATTAATGTACACAGTTACGATTTAATTAAAATACATTAAAAAAAAAGAGAAAAAGATGAGGCGAAGACCACTCCATAGGCCCTCTCATCTCCTGATGAGATTATAGCCAATCATGAACATGGACTTGATGGACTTTTCTTTCTTCCCTTCGTTTGGTTTCTTGCCAGTGTTCCCCTTTGGCTGACCCTAATAGGAAGCCAGAGAGTATGGGAGTCCACTGATACAACTTTTATAGCTTAGTCTCCTATGGCAAAAAGCAGGATGAAGAATAGAAATAGAGAGAATGAAGAGATGAAGAAAAGAATAGACTACGAAGTTGCCTGCAGTGCAGTCCATCCCTCTGGGTCCTTGGCAACAACACTTACCCTTCATCTATTGAAATACCTATAGTACAAACATCCCCAGTTGCTGCTATATCACTGTGGAGGTCATGTCCATTCTTTAATTCTTCTGCGAGAAACTTAAAATATTAGCCAATGGTCATGTTAAATAATTTGTGGAGAATGAGAAACCATCGGTAATCCTAACATCTAGCCACTTTGGCTCTGCTTTAGCAGGTAGTCATGAGGCCTAATTTGTCGCCCATAGCCATCGTCTTCTCCCACCTCGTTTAGGTCTCTCCTAAGTTCTGCCAACACTTTTGGCTGCATGGGAGGTGACTTGAATCTTCATTTCATAGGTCTGCATTCTTAGCGATCTTGTCCTTTTGGGGGAATGTTGGGTAGATTTGGTTTTCCATTCATTAGCACTTTTTGGTAAAGAGGTACTAAGAGGTGTCCCTGGGGACATTCTGTATTTCAACCCCAGTCTTCCTTCAACTCACTGATTGAAGCAGTCCAAAGATCCAGGATCAATTGCCTCTGCAAGTAAGAAGTACCTTTTCTTATCATTGGTAAAACTGCATTAGGAACATGAAATGGGGCAGGGAAAGAATCAGCTTCTATGTCAAGGCTGACTATCTTCTTGCAGGTGTTTCACCTTTGGTGTGAGGCTCTACAAATTTATTCAGCTTTTGTATGATCAAGCCAGTGAATGTCCTGGGTATTGGCCTACTGTTGCATTGTCCTTGCCTTCAAATGTGTCACCTGGTTAGAGGCTATGTTCTGAACAATGTTGTATTAGTTTCTTAGGCAGTTGTAACAAGGTTCCCCAAACTGAGTTACTCAAAAAACAGAATTTGCTCACAGATCTGGAGGCCAAAAGTCCCAGATCAAGGTGTCAGCAGAGTCCTGCTTCCCCTAAAGGCTCTAGGGAAGAAGAACCTGTTCCAGACCTTTCTCCTAGATTCTGGTACTACATGACTTATGGCAGTGTAACTCCAATCTTTATAAGGCATTCTTCCTGTGTTCATCTGTTTCTAGGTCTACATTGTCCCCTTTTCAAAGGATACCAGTCACACTGCAATAAAGGCTCACCTTAGACCAGTAGAACCTCATTTTACTAAATTAGTCATTTTATATCTGCAATTAACGTGTCCCAAAATAAGGTCATATTATGAGGTATGAGGGGCATTAGGACTTCAATATATGAATTTAGAGTGGGGCACAATTCAACCCCTTACTGGTGTCATGATAATAAAGCTGTTTCTCCTACAACTCAAAGTATTCAACAGGGCATGACCCCAAAATTGTACCTACAGGTAGTCTTTCCCCAAATTGAAAAAGCTTCATCACACTTCCTACTCCACGAGATTAATGCATTTCAAATGACCACTTTTGCTATCTTATAAGGTCTTGAATTAAGAATCCTGCCTTGAGTGGTGCCTGTGGCTCAAAGAGTAGGGTGCCAGCCCCGTATACTGGAGGTGGTGGGTTCAAACCTGATCCCAGCCAAAAACTGCAAAAAAAAAAAAAAAAAAAAAAAAAAAAAAAATCTGCCAGATATTCATTACATATTATATAACCACCAAGCTTGAGTTTACCATCAGAGCCGGTAAGTATCTCCCTATTGCATATCGATGTAAGGATTCCTGTTTCTGTCTGTGTCTGCTGTATTACATATATTTTCAATGAAAGTAGAAAATCTTACTGAGGTAGTTCTGCACAGATGAAGATAGACTCAAATAAAAGGTAACCTTGGCTTCTGATTAGATCTAGTCTTTCTGCATTAGCAATGGTATTTTTTTTCCTTATTGAGAACGGTTCTAGAAATAGCTTTTCAGAGGCATCATTCTTATACTATTGGTTCTACAGAGTATATTCATGTTTCAATTTAATTATTCTTTTCTAAGACCAGCATATAGCCATATAGCCATAGGTATGTGCACAGACACACAAACCCACCTACAGCCATACCCTTATAGGATGTAAATGGCCATTGGAATGATACACAATTTGAGTAGCAATAAATAGACACTTCTTTGCTTCTGAATCAATCTATCAATGTCTCCTTAGTTTACTTTGACTTCAAATTGTCACTATATACCAGGCAAAAATTCTTTCTGCGGTAATATTCTAATCAGAAGTCTTTTGTTCTAAGAATTTTTTTCCTCCCTTGGAGTAAACAGCTCTAACGCAGCAGGCAGATGACAGGATTGGGGATAGGAAAATGTAGACAACCTCAGGATTTGCACTACCTCAAATCCTGCCCCAAATAGACCACACAGAAGTGACAAATATTGATTTGGCTCTGTTTTACCTTATTTGAAAGGTAATAAGTGAATAAAATCAGGGTTTTTGAAATTTGATTGACGAAAAGAATCCCATGGAATGCTTATGAGATGACAGTTTTTCAGACCCCGTTCCAGACTGATCACACTGATATTTTGGGGTGAAGGCCAGCAAGTTGTCTTGTATTTCTCCTAGGCCCTAGACTCCAACCCCAGTTCTTAGGAACCCACAGTTTGGGGAAACACTATAGCGGGGTATGTCTAAGATCCATTCCTATTCCATTTATCTTTGGAAGCTATTAAATAAGGCCCACTGTGCCAATTAACCGATTAACTCATCTTGTTCCTTATTGTCTTCCAGTTATCATCAAGTGGAACAGTGTCTGAGGAACAGGGCCTAGGAAGGGTGTCTCTGATGAGAAGACAGGGCAGCACGAGGCACAGATGTCAGATGGGAATGAGGAAACGTAAAGAACTTGGGCACAGAATGAGGGCCTCATGGATAAATTTGGAGATACAAAAAAAACATGTAAATGTGTATATTATCTATGAGCACACACACACATATGAAGAAACAGACCAAGTGTCCAAATTATGGATACATTTATAGAGATTGCTAAAAATGGCAATGCAGATCTATATTTATTGAAATGGAAAGATGCACATGATGGATTTCTAAGTGAAAATTAGATATGTCTCTTAGGTTTCATTTTGGAAAAAGAAAATATTCCCTTTGAATTTGAAGACTCTGCATTCGAAGAATGGGTTAGTTTCTTTTCATGTGAGCATGTAGTTAATTTTTATGCCTTCTTTCTTCCTTTTTTTTTATATAAATTGAATTTTTTATAATGAGAATTCAATACTTCAGCATCATAAACAAAAAGCCATTTCCATTCTGACTGTAAAAGAAAGTGCAGGTTGCATGGGGGGAGGGTGATGTTTGAGGGGACCAGGAGCAGGTGTGGAGTAGAGTCAGAGAGAGGGAAGAACAGCTAATCCAGGCACAGCCTGTCTTCTCCCACATTCTTATCTCCTTGGCACACTGGCTCCTGGGTCGCAGTCCTGCACTTTGGGCTTCCTGCAGCTACTCAGGAACTCATAGGTTGGTACCACAGGATAATTGCTGAGCTCGGGCCATGTTGGATTGTTTAAGGTTTAACTCTTTTGTTCCTGTTTCCCAGCCTACAAGCTGGCTTGCGGCCATGTGCTCCAGCAATGTATTCATTTCTGATGTGCAACCCAGGATTGCTGGGTTCACTAGCAGCTTGGAAGGAAGGCAAAGGAACGGAGGCTATTTATAGCAGGTGGAAACAAAGGTTTTCTTTCTTTCATTTACCATGAGTTGTATTTCTCTGAAACTCTGCCCATGTTGTGTGAAAATCAAAAGGGCAGGAGAACAAGTTCCTCAGAGCTGGTTGGAAAGTTCCAGGGCTCTGTTTTTAGAGCAAATCTGCCAGCTTCAGAGGAGGTTGCAACCACCCTAGGATTCTAAATCAGCTTGATGGTGGTGCAAATAGATGCAAATGAGGGTCAAATCAATTTCCATAATGAACAGCACCAGCAAAGCAGGACTCCTCTCCACCTGACTCAAAATTACTGGAAATGCCAAAGAATGGGGGGAGGGGTGGGAAAGAAACAAAGCAAGAAAGGGAATGCAAACATCTTAGTGACTTGAAAACTGTCCCTCTTTGAATCTTGGAAAAAGAAATTAGAGGAAGGAAGGGGGGAGGTTAGGGTGGAGGGAGGGTAATGGGTGGGGCCACACCTATGGTGCATCTTAGAACGGGTACAGGCAAAACTTACTAAAGGCAGAATACAAATGTCTAATGTCTACATACAATAACTAAGAAAATGCCATGAAGGCTACATTGAACGGTTTGGTGAGAATATTTCAGACTGTATATGAAGCCAGCACATTGTACCCCTTGATTGCGCTAATGTACACAGCTATGATTTAACAGTAAAAAAAAAAAACTTAAAAAAAAAAAAATGATTCTGGACTTTAATCAGAAGCTTGCACAGAAAGATAATTCCTGCATAGTTCTTCAGAGGATTTTGGTTGTGACCAAATCTTATACTTTCTTTGCTATGGTTCCTCCTTCCCTGCTCCCCAAATCTACTTATTACCACGTCTTGGTGGGTTAAGATGTAATACATCTATCATAAAATTCACCCATTTAAAGTGTACAATTCAGGCTGGGCAACCATAGCTCCACTGGGTACCACCTACATGCTCTGGGGCTGGTGGGTTTGAAGCCAGGGCCTACTAAACAAACAAACAAACAAACAAACAAACCAAAAAGCCAAGTGTCGGTGGGCACCTGTAGTCCCAGCTACTTGGGAGGCTGAGGCTAGAGAATCACTTGAGCCCAGGAGTTTGAGGTTGCCGTGAGCTATGACGCCATGGCACTCTACTGAGGATGACAAAATGAGACTCTGTCTCAATAAAAAACAAATAAAATAAATAGAGTATACAATTCATTCGTTTTTAAAGAATATATCAACAGAACTATATATAACCATCACCACTATCTAATTTTGAAAGCGTTCATCACCACAAATATAATCTTGTACCCCCCACCTCCACCTCCCTTGGGTGCTAGGAAATATATAGATTTGCCTATTCTGGAGATTTTATATGAATGAAATCACTATGCCTGGCCTCTCTCACAATGCCTAGTATTTTCCAGGCTTGTCCATGCTGTGGTGTGCCCCAGTCCTTCATTTCTTCTTAAGGTGGATTGGCCTTTTTAAGCAGAGTGAACATGAGGACCCCAGACCTGTTTCAGATGCTTGCAGTGAGTTCCATGGGTTTCATGAAAAACCATATGAATTTAGAGATAATTGTAACATTGCCTAACCTTATCACTTTTTTTTTAAGTCTGTGCCCACTGTGTTTAGCTCTTTATTTATCCACAGTTCAGAAATTAGCTTCATGTCATTCAGCTGTTGCAGAGCTGAGTCAACCTACATGTATAATTAACAGGTGTTTTTATGAGCCACTGTGCAGAAGCATTTGTTCATTTCCAAAAACTATTTTGCTACTTGTGGCACAGTCTATGTTACTGCATATGGTTGACTTTCATCTATGAAAGAGATGAGAGTCACTGGAATGATAATACATATGGGCCATTGACTAAACCATCTGAGAAATTTTTAATTGGTGTGAATATGGAGTGTAATAATTTATATGGATCCATTACTTTTAAATGCTTAAGTACTTGGAGGAAACTAATCGAATGGTTTTTATTTTCTGTAAAGCCCTGAATGCCTTTGAATAACCCAACATGTCTTCATATAAAGCTGCACTTCCATACACATCATTATCTTTAAGACAAATTTATCAAATGCTTCCCTCATGCCTGCCCCTGCTTTGAAGAAATGTGGTTTCCATTAGCAATCAAGCATAGCAAACCTTCTGCTCTTGACTATTCAGCCAATAGAACCTTACATTTAACAAGCAAATATACAGGCAGAAGGTGGAATAAAAACTGAAGTTCTTGATGATGGCTCTTCTGAAGCAGTGCTTAAAAGTATTGAAGGATAGGGTATCAAATTGAACCTTAAATTGTGTTCACTGCTGCTATTCCGCCATGTCAGGTCATGTTCAACAAATAGGTGGAATGTACCTGCCAACAATCCATTCTCCCACCACCTACTAAGAAAGGAGGAATCTCCTGGGCGAGATCCCATTTATTGAGATTCCGAGGCTGATCTGGGATCCCAGCCTTAGGGAGATGAGTTCTCTTGAAGTTGGTGTGGTATGACAGAAGGTCACCAAAGCTGTGAAATAGACCCAGAGATCTAGAGTAAGAATGCCAGTGTTTCATAGTCCCATTATATCATAGACAGGATACCAAATTATTATGTTTTTCTCTTCTAAGATAAAAAAATGAGACATTAGAGAGATTTTGCTCCTGTGTCAGGCCATTTTGGACTCTGTTCCTGGACACACAGGGGTTCAAATTCACTATGAATAGAACTTGGTTGGGAGCAGATAAGAGTGGCTTTCTCTTCTATGGGAAGAAGAAGGCAGAAAAATTGGCTGTGTCCCGTTATCTAACTCTGTTATTGGAAAAGGAATAATAGTGATTCTAACAGGACCCCTTCAATTATCTAAGGTATCCTCCAACCTACAGTCTTTACCTTCACCCTTTCTACATTGAAAGGTCTATAAGACATTGGACCATGTGACAAAACCACATTTGTGCCTATGTCAAAAACAGTAATATAGCAGACAGTGGCAAAGTATTCTCTCCATTTTCACTTAGAACCCAGTGTCACTTGGGCATATCTGAAATGATTGTAAGCTACCAACTCCCTGGACCCAGGCAGCAGGGTTCATGAGGTGGCAGTGCCCAGAGGTGTCTGAGTGAGGGGAGAAGAGAGTTGAAGGGTGAATGACTTCACTACTGGCACCAAAGGGATCAATCAAGAGAGCCAGGCAATTTCTTGAGTGTAACTGCTGTGTCATACTCTTTCTTTGTCCATAATCACTGTTCCCCAGCTTTCTATACCCCATGTTTGGTGAAGGTTGGAACATCATATTCACAGGCAAATAGGAGACACCCTGCAGAAATTCTCAAAAAAGTGGGTGAGATTATCAGAGGCCTGTATAGCTGCAGTAGAATGTTCAGGTGAAAGCCAGAGAAATAATAATAATATTTAGAACCATAAAAGGGACATCTATTGAGTAGACCATGTGTGAGGGTCTGTGCCAAGTGTTTTCCATTCAGTGTCTACAATGTCATTATAACTCTGAGTGAAACACGTTTGTTATGCCCATGATACAATCAAGGACACTGAAGTATCACAGGGTAGTCTTATCTTATAAAGGACATGGCAGAATTCAAGTCCAAGTTTGTTTCTTTTTAATTTATTTATTTTTATTGTTAAATCATAGCTGTGTACATTAGCGCAATCAAGGGGTACAATGTGCGGGTTTCATATACAATCTGAAATATTCTCATCAAACTGTTCAATGTAGTCTTCATGGCATTTTCTTAGTTACTGTATGTAGACATTTGTATTCTGCATTTAGTAAGTTTCACCTGTACCCATTCTAAGATGCACCATAGATGTGGCCCCACCCATTACCCTCCCTCCACCGAAACCTCCCCCCTCCCTTCTCCTTCCTTGGCCCTTTCCCCATAGTCTTGTGGTATAGTTGGGTTATAGCCTTCATGTGAAAGCTGTAATTTAGCTTCATAGTAGAGCTGAGTACATAGGATACTTTTTCTTCCATTCCTGAGATACTTTGCTAAGAAGAATATGTTCCAGCTCCATCCATGTAAACATGAAAGAGGTAAAGTCTCCATCTTTCTTTAGGGCTGCATAATATTCCATGGTATACATGTACCACAATTTGCTAGTCCATT
>CAUYPK010067052.1:0-33269 GCA_963574355.1 Loris lydekkerianus | reverse complement strand
GCTTTTTGTTTCAAAATATGGCCCTTACCTCCTCCCCAGCATACCAGCCCCATCAGAGTAAATGCTGCAGTGGGTACACACAGGTTGATGACACTGGTCATCGGGAGAGGGATTAATACAGCTAGTCCAATCTTTTCCTATCAAAAAAAAAGGAGGCTGAAACCCAGAAAACAAAATGACTTGGTCCAAACCACATGGGTTCACGACAAAAACAGTATATAGACCTGGGTCTGCCAGTGCTTAGGTGCCTCAGAAGGAATCAGTGAATTAGGGACGGCTATTCAGAGGCCCTGGAATGATACAGAGGACAGACTCCTCTTCCCAAACCTTCCCCGAGTAAGGCTAGGGAGGGTACGAAAACAAAAATAGGAATCTCAATGGTCTTCTACGTTTCCTCATAGTCGGTTCAGGTCTAAGATGCACATGAACAGTTCTTTCTACCAAGGAACGGTTTTGAATGAACTTTCATATACATGACTTCCACGAGCAGGACTAAAGGTCTAAGGGAACAGACGGGGAGGCAGAGAGGGCAAGAGTGAAACAATGGCCTTGCTTTTCCTTGGGGTCTGCTGAAAACCCAACACTGAGTGAAAGGAGGCAATTATTGTTGGATGTGGGTCTTTTTGTTATTATGTCAAACACTGCCCAGGAAACGGGGAGCATGTGTTTTAGAGGACAGGGGTCTGAAGTACACTGGAATTTACTGAGAAACTTGTTTGTAAAGACTATGGTTAATTATTGCATTTTCTTACAAAACTATATTTTGGGAAATTGTATACTGTCGATTAAAGTGTTTTTGTGTAAATTGGTTCACACTCTAGTATTTTTCTTTGACTTAACGTCTTGTGCGTAAGTGTGCACTGACAGGACATCAGCTCATGCCTCTGAGCACAGCAACCTCTGCCCTTAGTTACACCTGAACTCTGCAGGCCCAGGAGGAGAGAGAAGGGGGGATCCTACAGATGGTGACAGTTCTCCACATTATCTCAGTCTATCCTGGTCACTGTCCAAAAGAACCTCATTTCCCCACAAGACTTTTCACTAATGTTTTACTTCCCTCTATTTCTGGCTCAGATTCAGTTGTGAGCTACAACCACCTGATGAACCCTGATCAGGTATGAAAACACTAGGAACAGACAAAACAAATAACAACATAAAAATCAAAGAGGTTCTGTTTTTTCTGGCCCCGTTTCTGCCCTCAAGAGCCCTATGCCTGTCCTTCCTCCAGGCATGCAGTGGACATGAAGGAGGCTTAGAGAAGGGGCTATTAAGAGATGGTTCCGATTCTCTGCGTCTCCTAGCATGGTACTGTGTCATCACTCCCAACTCGCAGAAGGGAAAGTGTCAGGTAAATCTGGTTCTCTTCTTTGGCAGACAAAAATGTCTTATTTGCCTAGCATCTTATAGTTTACCAACCATTTTCATCTATCTCACCAGGAACTGTCACCACTCTACACAGGGAAGTCAGGTGCAAAGGCTCACACCTGTAATCCTAGCATTTTGGAGGCTGAGGTGGGAGGATCCCTTAAGCTTAGGAGTTGGAGATAAGCCTAAGCAAGAGTGAGACTCTGTCTCTACTAAAAATAGAAAAACTAGCCATGTGTTTTGTCAGGTGCCTATAGTTGCACCTACTTGGGAGGCTGAGGCAAGAGGATCACTTGAGCCCAGGTGTTGGAGGTTGCTGTGAGCTAAGATGATACCATGGCACTCAACCCAGGGTGACAGTGAGACTGTCTCAAAAAAAAAAAAAAAAAAAAAAAAAGGCAGCACCAGACCTTGATTCTATCTTTTCACTCTTTAGTCCTACATTCTTTTAACACACTAATGCTTAAGTTCCAACCAAAAAAATACATTTCTAGAACGCAACTACTGTTACAATATACTTTTCCTTTCATAAGGGAGTTCTGAAAGGCAGTTACACCCTGAAGGGAAGGCCAGAGCTGGGCCAAGGGTATTTTGAGGTTAACTTCAAGAGTGTGCCAAGGATACAGAGAGAAGTCCAAGTACCAGGAACTCACACAGGAGCTTGGTCATGTTCAAGGCACACTGTTCTAGGAGACTGACTCATAGTTTATCACTGGCCACATATTAGATCCAAGACTCCATTCACTTCCTGAGCTGGTGGGTCACTGACCCTGCTCTCTGTCCTGTCCACCAAGAGGAGTGACTCTTATGTTTGTTGTGCTTCTGGTCACTCCAATATCCCCATTCTAGAAGCTCCCTCCCAAACCACTTACTTCCTCTGTACTCCAAAGGAAAAAAGTAAAAAGAACAGGACCAGCTACTGTAATTAACACTAGCGACAAATACTGAGGTAGTGTTTCTTCGAAGACCTTGGCATTCTAGCAAACCTAGGATCTGCTGCCATTATTTACTCAACAGAGAAAGGGAAGTTAAGATCGCTTAACACTAGACAGAAGTCACTAGTGTTGTGGAACCAGGATTCCTCATCCCTCCTCGAGTATCCACACTATGGCTCTCATTCAGAGGGCAGCTGTACAATGCATGCTGTGGGCATTGCCAAGAACCCTGGTCTCCCAACTTAAGAGTTTTCCAACCATCTAAACTTACTAGCACAGCACTGGAAGGGGTACTTCTGCCTAGTTTTTAATCTTCTTTTCCTTAAGACTATCTCTGGCAAGGATATACGTGTAACTGACCATTTTTGCTTTTCCAGGGTGAGAGCCCACAGGAGGAAAGTCCCCTGTGGATAACACAGTGAGGCTACAGAGAAAGGACAGTAGGCCAACTCTGCTGCCCCACCCTCCCCGTGCCACAGAAAGCCCCAAGCTTCACTATCCTCTTCCTTTTCTCCTTCCAAGACATGTAGAAGACAAAGGAAGACCTGGGACAACACCCAGTGTTAAGGAGAAACATTATCAACTTGTATCTAAACTTAACACCACAAGAGCCCTCAAAATTTGGTCTTCCCAGTCACACCTTAAAAATCTTAACAGTGATAAAGAATCTTGCCTTCATTAACAGGATTTTTTTTTTTTTTTTCAATTTCTCTGAACTTTGTGGTTGTCATTTAAAAGAAGTTAAGTATGGGCATCAGTCATAGATGCTCCATGTTCTTCCTTGCACCATTAGAGGCCCCCCTAAAGTAGCAATTTTCCAGTCTCCAGGTCTCCACACTCACTGGCCTGGGACCGCTGTCATCTCATCTGTGTTTAGCACCAAAGCCGCCTTTGCTTATTGCTGTCTTACTGCCAGAAGACGGTGACAAATATCGTCAGCGGTGGTATCCCACATTTTGATCCTTTTGATTTAATTCTCTGGAGGATTCACCAAGGAAAGGCCAATTCCTTACCTTATCACTGCACCTCACGCTTTCCTGTCAGGAGAACACAAAGAAATGCTACTTTTTAGCCAGACTCAAAGCACACCCTGGAAATGAAAGCCATGCAGTTAAGGTATGGATTGTTATCATTTGATTTGTAAATTGAGAGAACAATCCCTATTTTGAATGAAATGAGTTGACAACTCCAGAATGCAGGACCATAAAGCCAAGAAAATACAGATGATGAAGACCCATCATTGACAGTAGGTCTGGAGAGCTTGCACAACTCAGCCCTGACAATTTAGTGCCTTTATCTGGAGTATTTCTCCGTTTTTTCCCAGGGTTTGGCCCTTAAAGTTTCTTTTTCCTCATTGGGGAGGGGGACCCAGACTTTTCCAAACTTTATAACACCTTTGCATTCTTTTCCTTTACTATCTTTCCTACAATTAATTACTATTTCAGTTCAATTTTTTTTTCTCCTAGTTCCTAGCTTATAGAAGCATGTGCTTGTTAAAGAAATCTTGGAAAACACAAGCCCAAGTTTACACAGATAAAATAAGGCTGCTCATTAGCAGGAGAAAGAAAAACATCATTTCATGAAATAAATTAGCAATGTTCTTAAAAAATGCAAACTTCCCCTAGAGTCTTTGTTAAGCTTGACCAGTACTTCTTTGAGAACTGACTCAAAGGCCCTTGTGTGGTGTCCTTGACACCTGAATAAAATTCACCTTTCTTAGGAAAAAACATAGCAACTGTGAAGTAGGCAAACATCTTAAAAGTTGACTTCAAAAATAGTTTTAGCAAACAGAAGAGACACATACTGTCCATATATAACTTTTTATTAAGAAAATGAACAAAATACATTCTTTCTCCATATGTACATTACATACAACATAATTCTACAACTGCGATTGTTCAGCAGATCACTCATTTATTTATTCACAAGGTAGTGTTACCACATATACCAAAACTGGGATTGGAAAATTATTTGTACTAAAAAAAAAAAAAAAAAAAAATCCTATAAAGTCCATACAGATTGGATGAAAGTAAGACAAACCAGAGGGGATCACGGGGGAGTGGGGAAGACTGCAGAACACCACAGAGCCCAACAGCGACTTGAACAATTAATGCTGGAAGGGGTCCCACACCCCAAACCCACTTCTGTGTGAAAGCTCCACTGGCTTGTGCCAGCTGTCCAGAGTTTCCTTATAATTTCTATTTAGGAAAGACTTAGGGACTTTAGGTCACGGTCCTAACTCCACACTGCCAAAGAAGAGGCGGCAAAAAGAGTGAAACAAAACAAGGCTGCAGTTTTCTCCTCCCTCATTAAGGAGTCTCATTTGAAATACTATTTAGGTGTAAAACTTCTGAGTCTTCGTTGATGTGCAGAGAAGTGTTTTTAAGAGACATATGTGTAAGCATGGTATCGTGTTTCATGGACTCTGCATGCTCATATCTGTTTTTCTTTTTTTTGCAGTTTTTGGCCGGGGCTGGGTTTGAACCCGCCACCTCCTGTATATAGTGCTGGCACCTTACTCCTTTGAGCCACAGGCGCTGCCCAGATGTTTTTCTTTTGCTTTGCTTTTCTCTACTTTTCTGTGAGTTTAATCAGGGCCATATAAAAAAGTCCATTATAAACAAAAGGCTCCTCCTGGTATGAAAATGCCCCTTAAGCCCATAACAGTGCATAAAGGGCTTAAACATTCAAATGAGTCTTAGGGATGAAATTCCCAAAAACCTGGGCAAGGCAGCTCTCTGTAGCTTCTGGGTAATATCTTATATCCACAGTTCAGGCTTAAAGAGGCATATCAACAAGATTACTTTCAGACTGTCCATCTAGAAAAGGGTAATGCTTAAAGGAATGTAAGTAAGGGTGGGGACATGTGCTTGCAGCCTGGTCCTTCCCTCCATGTGGTAAAAAAGATAATGAGAATGGCTATGCTAATTTTTTTAAAAAAGATTTTCTAGCCTTTACCATGTGTGGTAATGGAAAGAAGTCAGGAAAAATAAAGAGGTCTCATCAGTTAATAGTGATTTTCCTTCTTTATACTTAGCAATTTCCTAAATTTCTATATAAGCATTTTTATAATCACAAGAATCAGTAACTGTTATCATGAGATATATAACATAAATATCATAAAAGATATTTAACATTCTCCAACTTTCAGAAGAGCTGGGTGCTGTACCACCACACCTCCAGTCCAGGAGATGTTCCTGCAAAGAGGAGTTACCCACAGCATTAACCAACAGCCTGGAGAGATGGATTCTATCGGCTATGGACGGAGCTGGGTCTGCTTTCTCTATTGAATTTCCAGTTCAACTTTGGTTTTGAGGATCTATCTTTATTGGAAGGGATCTTAATTTCTGGCTACCATGTACTTCTAATTTATAAAAGACTTGACTTAACAAAAATTCTAACATCTTTCCAAAGCTGCTTATAAATATGCCATTCTGAAAAGATGGAGTACTATTTGTTCTAAGACCAAGATAAGAAAAGGAGGTCCTTGGTTTTCCTGAACTTGTCTTCTAAAGCTGAAAACTCAACTGTAGGTAGCTTTTGGAGTCATGGCAAGGGGAAAAAAGTTTTTTTTTTTGGAGACAGAGTTTCACTCTGTTGCCCCAAACTACAGAGATATGGCATCATCATAACTCATGTAACCTCAAACTCCTCAGCTGAAGTGATGCACCAGCCTCAGCCTCCTGAGTAGCTGGGACTACAGGTACCCATCAAAATGCCCAGCTAATTTATTTTTTGAGATGGACTTTCACTTTGTCGCCCTCAGTAGAGTGCTATGGTGTCATAGCTCACAGCAACCGCAAACTCTTGGGCTCAAGCGATTCTCTTGCGTTAGCCTCCCGACACATGGCTATTTTTAGAGCTCAGGCTGGTCTCGAACCTGTGAGCTCAATCCACCCACCCTAGCCTCCCAAGTGTTGGGATTACAGGCATGAGCTACCACACCCAGCCCTGCCCACCTAATTTTTCTTTCTTTTTTTTTTTCTTTCCTGAGACAGAGTCTCACTATTGTTGCCCTCAGTGGACTGCTGTGATTATCACAGCTCACAGCAACCTCAAACTCTTGGGCTTACATGATTCTCTTGCCTCAGCCTCCCAAGTAGCTGGGACTATAGGCACCCACCACCATGCCTGGTTATTTTTTGTTGAGGTTGTCATTGTTGTTTAGCTGGCCTGAGCTGGGTTCGAACTCGCCAGCCTCAGTGTATATGGCTGGCTCCGTAATCACTGTGCTATGGGCATGGCGCCTAATTTTTCTATTTTTAGTAGAGATGGGGTCTCACTCTTTCTCAGGCTGGTCTCCAACTCCTGACCTCAAGCAATCCTCCTTCCTCAGCCTCCCGGAGTGTTAGGATTACAGGAGTGAGCCACCATGCCCAGCCTAGAAAAAAGTTCTTTAAAAAGAAAATTATACTACATATCTGTATAGATAGATAGATAGATAATCTGCCCATAAAGTATAGATAATCCGCCCCTAAAGTAATCTTCGCATAGGAAAGTGTCACATTATCGTGCCTCTTCTAAACTACACTGAAGACTACATGTAAAGGATAATACTATACTATCTAATTTTAATTCATTTCAAAGACATTCCACACAAATTAAAAAAGTAGACTGGCTTAAAGAAAAACATAATCACAGCATCTCTTGCCCAGGGTAAATGTAATGCTGAGAAAAGGAAGTACACTTTTCTTTTATTTTTTACAAGTAAGGAAGAAAATCGTTTACAACTGATCAGCTGCCAAAATCATTTTTCTGGGATTTTCTGGGAAAGGAAAAAAATATCAAGGAGGAGATCAAATATATGACTTTTAAAAAAACATTTCTTACCCCATAGAAGCCTACTCATAATTAACCTTTTGGACTTTGATATCCTATTACCGAATTTGAGGTTGGCCTAAAAATTATTTTTGTCTTACAACTTTGTATTCAGTGCTTCTGTAAGTATAGATAACATGTATCTGTAAAATTAAACCAAGCCTTTATAAAGATACAAGTAGCCTAGAACTTCCAAAGTAGGCACTTTAAAACATCAAGCCACGGATCTTTCCCTCAATTTCTCACCTTTCATCACAACTACAGCAACTACAATGCAATACACCAGAACAGTCACTTGCAATCATCTGGGGACATGGCCCTGATGGTATAAGATCCTTTGCTTTGTTACAACAGAATTTATAAAACTCTGCCAGCAGTAGAAGAATTGGGACTTAGTCTAGACACCTTCTCTAATTTAATCAATCATGTTACAGATGTGGAGACTTAAAGAATTATCCAAAATTATTAAACATTTCTAATGCCAACTCCAGAACTCTTTCTTGGGAGAGCAGAATAAACACATACCCGACCTTCTTCCCAGAATTACATATAATTCATTTATTTTAAAGCACAGAAACTAGTATGAGTTCAATTCTGTACGGAATATAAGTTATACATGAAATTACAATTTTCTTCTATTTTAAAGGGCACAACCAAATGACATTAACTAAACAGAGACTTCCTTAAGATTTATTAACAAAGGAGAGAAATAAAGCTCAAATTTGGCTACTTGAGCAATTCCTTAATCATGCACACAGACCTGTTATGCCACACTCTGTTTCTCCTTCCTGCCAATTAATTTGGCATTCATTATGTATTGAATCAAACAGAAGAATGATAATCTCCTCAGGCTGGTATTTGTGTGGCAGACAGCTCAGATATCTAAACTAACTGCTATGAATGCTGGCATCCCAGATGGTACAGAGCCATGCTGCAGCAAGACTCAAGCTCAGTGAATAAGCAAGTCCTCAGGGAGCCCAAAAGCCGTGTATTAGAATATCTTACTGCTGGTTTTCCCTTTGGATTCTTATCAAGGAACTGGCTGTGCATAAGAAACTGTTCATTAGGTTATGATCTAGTACCCATTAGACTGGGTGTTATGTTTTAAGATCTCCAACAGCTAGTTAGGAGAAGGGGAGAAAAGTAACTTAACCAAGAAACACTGCTTCCCTAAGACTATACAGATTAAGTGAATATTCTAGAAACATGAATCTTGAGCTCTTTTGATAGTTTTCTTCCTAACAGCTCATTGGTAAAATTTGTTTTAGAGTTAGAAATGAAGATCTTTTTTTTTTATTTTTAAGAGACTGAGTCTCACTTTGTCACCCTTGGTAGAGTGCTATGGCATCACAGCTCACAGCAACCTCCAGCTCTCGGGTTTAGGTGATCTCTTTCCTCAGCCTCCCAAGTAGCTGGGACTACAGGCACCTGCCATAACGCCCAGCTATTTTTTTGTTGTAGTTTGGCTGGGGCCGGGTTTGAACCCACTACCCTCGGTATATGGGGCCCACTCCCTACTCATTGAGCCACATGCGCCGCCCTCAAGATCTTTCTTTTTCATTTAGGTTTGTGGGCCTTCAAATCCATCAGTTAAATGCTATTTTTCCTTCTCTAACACATCCTTAATTTTCTTCTCCAGCTTTGTTCCTGAGGTTTGGAACTTCCAAGTCAAAATGCCTCAGATAAGCAAAATAAGACACTGCACAGAAATGTTTCATAGTTCACTGAGGCTGTATGAAGAGCAATGACAAGGAAGACATGCCATTTCATAACTGTAGGTGGTATCTTAGAACTGGTCGACTTCTCTACCAAACCTTTCCCCCTTTCTGTTGTTTATTCCATAGCTCTCAGATAATATCCATAAAAAATTGTTTTTAAGCAAGTTTGGCAGTGTGTTGGGATATGAGAGGTTATTAGAAAATCTTATTTCCGAATAATGACTTTAATGTAGAAGATAAACTAGAACCATTCTTTGACTCTGTGTTTTTAAATTGTGAATTGCTACAGTTCAAGATAAGAATCTATCTCAAGAAAAAAGAGTGATAGAGTTTCTCGTAAGAACATTTCTCTCTGTACCACTAGAAAATCTAATTTATTACAACCTCTAATGACTTCTTAGATTACAGGCTATGGAAGCTACCGTTAGATGATTTTATCAGTGCCTATGACTGGAATAAGATTTAGTTATTTGGGATTGGAGCTAAACTCTCATTCTTGAGGGAGAGAGACATTTAAGAGGCTGCATTATTTTTATTTAAGAAAAAAAAAAAGAAATACCAATCATTTCATGGCAATCAAAGATAGTCTTAATCTTTAGTTATATCAGAAATTGAGTCAATTCTTAACACAAATTCCAACGACAGCAGAAAATTGATAGTACTCACAGGCAGAAACATGAAGAAAAAAAGGCTAAAAAAAATACACATATATGCATAGAAAAAAACACAATAGGGTAAATAGAAATTCTGGTGGTATGCTGAATTCCAGGAGTTCTCTTATAAAACTTGGACTTTACCAAATATAATAGTTCTTAGTGCCAGGAAAAGAAGCCATTAGGCTGCCATAGCCATTATTAGTATCCCTAAATGAAAATGACTCAAATATTTTTATCACAATATCTGAATGTTACTAATTCTTTAATAATACACAATTCTTTTTTTTTTAAATCATTATTATTATTTTTTTATTTTATTTTTTTTCTGAGACAGAGTCTCACTTTGGTGCCCTCAGCAGAGTGTTGTGGTGTCACAGCTCACAGCAACCTCAAACTCTGGCTCAAGTGAATCTCTTGCCTCAGTCCCCCAAGTAGCTGGAACTACAGGTACCCACCACAACGCCCAGCTGTTTCTTTTGTTTGTTTTCTTTTTTGTAGAGACAGAGTCTCACTTTATCACCCTTGGTAGAGTGTAGTGGCATCACAGCTCACAGCAACCTCCAGCTCCTAGGCTTAGGTAATTCTCTTGCCTCAGCCTCCCCTGTAGCTGGGACTATAGGTGCCCGCCACAACGCCTGGCTATTTTTTGTTGCAGTGTGGCTGGGGCTGGGTTTGAACTTGCCACCCTCGGTATATAGGGTCGGTGCCCTACTCACTGAGCCACAGGTGCCGCCCCCACAATTCTTAATTTCATTACTCTCTTGTCATATCCAAGGGTAATAGGGCATGTTTGCCTCAAAATGATTCTGACCTTTTTTTCCCCCACGCAAGACAAAGCGTCTAAGCAATGCCATAGAAAATCTATAAAGTCTGGGGCTAAAAAAGTCAAGAATAAAGTTAAATTAGCTAAGAAAAAGACATGAAAACACAATTCACAGTATTGGGGGGATAAGAGGAAATCAAAGTTTAAAACATCGTGTATAAAAAAAAATCTCTAAGATAGCATTTATTGAAGAAATGAGCATTTGGTGAAGAAATCAATCAATCAAATCAACAAAGCAATAATGAGCCCCCCCCCCAAAAAAAATGGCAACATTATTCATCTGAGCTAGTCAGTTCCATATTATTTCAAAAAACTTGGAAACATCTACTTTCAACTGACATACCTCTAGACTAGAAGTGGTAGCTAGCTAAGTCATTTCAGCATTAAAACAAATAATAGGGACACATAAACAATAGAAAAAACCATAAAAGAATTAGTTATTTGTCTAAGAAAGAAAACAAGTCTTTGAGTTAAAGTGCCCAGACTTTTAACCTATAAGTGCTGCCATACGCTGACTTCTATGATACCCTTCTAGCAACTATACATTTTTTCTGTGGGAGCCTGCAATTTCCAGATTGAGGACTATTTTAGGAATTTAAAACTTGGTGAAAACTCAGACAAAAAGTTTTGTAAAGGGCTGAGATTATAGATGAATGGGGAATTTTAAGAAAAAAAGGATACACGTTGTAAAAATATGCTCCTACAGAAATCACATCAAACCATAATTCTCAACGGTTGGGCAACATTCAACCAGCTAAGGATTTCATACAGTTTTTAATCAGGAAATGGTCAAATGACCCAGTGAATTTTTTGTAATGTTAAGAATAATTACAGGGTAACTTCTTCATGTAATTACCACGAAACTGAGTATAATTCAGAGAATAAAATCAGAAACATACTCCTAAGTGCTTTTTGATACCTTAAGCACCAATCTCAATCTCTCACTTAATGAAAAACTAGTTTTTGTTTCTAAATTTTAAAACAATTTTATTAAATGAAATTAATGTAGAGATCAACTAGAATGATAAGCTCCCAGCCATTTATATACAATATACATATTTCGGGCAAGGATGTATCTTTTTTTATAAGCTTAAATTATCAGGCTTTATCTAAACCCTAAAAGCCTTTCTATGGTAAACCAGTGACTTAATTTTCTAACTTTTTCTATCAGTTTTTACTTATTAGACATGGACAGGTCAGTTTAGTATAAAAGAAAACTAGGTCTAAGAAGATGAACTTGAGTACACAATACTGTCAGTTTTAGCACAGAGGTAGATACCCAAATCTGAATTCCTCTGCTTGAATAAGAGGGTGATATACTCCTGAATTAATCAACCCAGCCATTCGAAGTCTCTGTTCAATTTCATAAAATAAAACGCAAATGAATGAGAAGTATCTTGCAAATCAGATCATTTCTTCTGAAGTACAAGCACTAAAATTAATATTAGAGATCTAGTTTATTTCCAGTTGAAAACAATATATTCCACTGGGAAAGAGAGAAACAAGAATGAAATTGAAGTTAGGGATAATAAAAATGAGCAGATTTGGTGCCGATAACTCAGTGATTAAGGCAATGGCCACATGCACCGGGGCTGGTGGGTTCAAACCTGGCCCGGACCTGCTAAATGACAACTATAACAACAACAAAACAGCCGGGTGTTGTGGCGGGCGCCTGTAGTCCCAGACTTGGGAGGCTGAGGCAAGAGAATTGCTTGAGCCCAAGAGTTTGAGATTGCTGTGAGCCGTGACCCCTACAGCACTCTACCAAGGATGACAAAGTGAGACTCTGTCTCAAATAAATAAATAAAATAAAATGAGCAAACTGTATTATCACTTAATTAATGTATCTAAAACATTAGCCGGGTATTTCAACTCAGGACTAACCTAACCTAGAATGAAAGAATTTTTAAGTAGTAAAGCATACATGGGACAGGCACGATGGCTCATGCCTGCAATTTCAGGATTTGGGGAGGCTGAAGTGGGAGGATTGTTTGAGGCTAGGAATGTCAGACTAGCTTGGGGAACACAGAGAGACTCCCATTTCTACAAAAGTAAAAAATTAGCTGAGTGAGGTGGAGTGAGCCTGTAGCTATTCATGGGGCTGAGGCGGGAGGACTACCTGAGCCCAGGTGTTTGAGGATGCAATGACTTACTATCATACCAATGCACTCCAATCTGGGGGACAGAGACCTTATCTATTTAAGAAAAAACAAAAAAGCATACATACTTGGCTAAACAATGTAGCTAAATACCAAATTACATTATTTAAATTATACTGATGGTACTCTTGGGAATACAGGTAGCTCCTCACTAAACATATATACAAGTTTCAAATCTGGGATCTGATGTCACGTTATGAGCAACGTGTCAGTCTTGGTCATGGATATATAAAGTCCTGCCTTCTGTGTGATCATTCCCAGCAGTCCCCCATTAAAGCCCCGGTACAGATTCTGACCCATCTAGTCAATTACCTCCTCAGTAAGCCTATCTTACTTAGACAACAGAATATTCTGTGACTCAACCACATTTAAACACCATAGTGGGCCAGACACGCCTATAATCCCAGCACTCTGGGAGGCTAAGGCGGGTTGAGTCCTTGAGCTCTGGAGTTCAAGACCAGCCTGAGCAAAAGTGAGACCCCATCTCTACTAAAAATAGAAAAACTATCCAGGTATTATAGCAGACACTTGTAGAACCAGCTACTCAGGAGGCTGAAGCAAGAGAGTTGCTTGAGCCAAAGAGTTTGAGGTTGCTCTGAGCTGTGACGTCACAGCACTCTATCTAGGGTGATGACTTGAGACTCTGTCTCCAAAAAAAAAAACAAAAAACAATGGTAGTGAATAAAAAGTTCTAGAAATGTAGGGGGGAAATTCCACCTAAATAAAGTGAGAAAATATGAGATTAAAACAAACATGTTTTCAAAAAACACTAGCAGAGAAGCAATTAAGGAAAAACAAAAATAAAATCACTGAGGTGAACAACTAAGTTACCTCTAAATAATTTGGAGTCTAAGGAAATAATGAAAAAAATACAAACAAAGCACTTTAAAAATACATGGTGAAGGAAAGTAGAATTTCACTCAGTTAATCCTTTCAAAATGTGAGAATTCACAGTAAAAAAGAGCTTTTAAATTTAGGTAATTTTATCAAGTTCCAGCTCTTCCCTCTCAATCCTTCTGATTTGGACCTGTCTCCACAAAATGAGATTCAAAATGGTATAATATTAGTGATATTAATATTTTATGTTCTTAACTGTCAGGGGAATCATTTTATGGAAATGTACAAATATGTTAAATCAACTGGTTATTTACTCAACTGTAGTCATTTGGTTACTCTGCAGCTACACAATTTGGTACTTGCTGAATAATACAGAATGCCTTTCACAAAATAAAGTACAGATCCAACTGCTTACTTAAATCACTACTGACTGTTTTGGGATGCTTGGAAGGCCAAGGAGCCCATGATTCAAGCTTACAGCTAGCAAAAACATATTTCTGTCCATCTTCAAAAGAATTAATGCCATGTAATAAAGACAGAATATAGAAGAATCTCAAAGTCTCATTCACATGACATTTTTCCAAAGTGCAGGTCAGTTTCTTTTTTCTTTGGTGAAGTCTAATCTTACTATGTATGGACATATTCCACTCCATAAAGTTGTTCACTCTTAAGAGCTATTGTACTGATTGACATTTATTATGTGGAGTCTGCTTTCTGCATGGTGAGTATCAGCTGCGTACAGCACACTTTTTGAGCAAATGTGAGCACTAGTCATATTTCCCATACTGCATTCCACAGCACCTCATGGGAAGATAGGTACCTCTATCCCTCACAAAAAAACAAAACCATGGAAAAGTCCATCTGCCATACTTTTCTGTTTCATGAGAAAAATATTTGCACCATTATTTTTCTTTTTCTCCATTTAAAAAATACTGGCCCACGTGCTTAATGAAATACCTGTCAGTTGTATACTGCTGGACAACCATAACTCATTACTCTCCAAAATATTATCAATATATACAAGCAGATGTGGGAAGCCAATGAATATAAAAATAAATGAAACTGTAGCTCTAGAAATCCATCCTCCCAAATGAAAATGCTCCAAATGAGAAATGGGAGCCCTGGTTCTGCACAGCTCTATTACAGGAGTCATTTTCCTCCCAAACTGCTGTAAAGATACCAATAAACATGCTATTCGCTACTAGAGACCTTGTGATCGTCATTTTTAAAATGACTCTTAATGGTTCTGAACTATATAACCTCCTCGGTTTAAGGTTTCTGTGCCTCAAAGCTAGATGCTGTTGCAATATCTACTATAAAATATATCATTATAGAAATATTATATACCAATCTCAGGTGCCTGGGTCAATCTTGAGTTTCGTTTTTTAGTTCTATGGCCACTAGTGCAAACTTGAGTTCTGTCTATTGTTTAATGTAACACAAGACAACACAGACACACGTATCTACTTTAACATACATCACTTGTCCTACAGAACTATATACTTGTTAAGAATGAAGCAAAGAGGTAAACAAGTGACACCACTTATAAGCAGTTGTATGATGTGAGGTACAGTGAAATGGGAAGGGAGAAGGAAGAAAGGAAGTCCAAGTAACCCAACAGTAACAAAATCCAAAATTCTTCTAGTGCTGGGTCTGTTAATATGCTTATTTCTCCCAATTAAAAAAATGAAATAAAAATCAGAAAAGGGCAAACTGTCTAATTTTTTCTTTTATATTCATTAATTTGTAAAAGTTAAAGAAAAATAATATATATATTTAAATGGAAAGTATACCAATTTCACTTTATTAGCCTACTTTAGGAATAGGATGAGGAGAATGGGGTTGAGGTCAGGTATGAAGGAAGAGGGTTAAAATTTGTGATGGTAAAGATCCCTCAGAACTCTGGTGCAGTCCTCAATCATGGCAGCTCAATTGTGAGTCAACAGAGTTGCAATCCAAAAGACTGAAAGACGTGTCCACTTCTGTGTCCAGTGAGTCTTCAGTTACAGTGTGATGAGGTCTACCAGGTTGCCTTTAGGAGGAGTCATGCTGTCAGGAAAGAAATTTACTAAGGTGTCAAAGAGTTGAGTTCTTTGAGCATAGGTGTGATCCACATCCGAAAAGCCTGGTGAAGAGGAGATAGAAAGAAACATCTGTTGTGTTTAAAATATGTAATAGAAAACTATTATATATGAGACCAGCAGCAATGTACTTACTATATGACTGAAAAATCAAATCAGGCTTCAAAAACAGACAGACACTACTAATCTGATCCTAGTTTTACCACATGGCCATGGTATGATCTTAGGTAAATCAATTACCCTTTTTGGCTTTTAGCCTTTCCGTTTCCTCAGCTGTAAACCTGTGATAACCTTGTTTACTTTACAGAGTTCTTGTGTAGATTCAGTGCAATTACCTGAAAAGCCCCAGCAAAGAACTGACACTTTAGTAATTAAATAATATTGATTTCTCTTCTCTTCCTTACAAGGTTTTTCCTCTGCTAGTCCACTGAAGAAATTCTACACCTGACTTTTTTTTTTTTTTTGTGTGTGTGTGTGTGTGTGTGTGTGTGTGGTTTTTGGCTGGGGCTGGGTTTGAACCTGCCACCTCTGGCATATGGGTCTGGCGCCCTACCCCTTTGAGCCACAGGCGCCACCCTACACCTGACTTTTTAATGCTTCTGAACCACTGAAATTGTTTCGATAAAAATATAATGATGGTTCAGCAACTGTAGCTCAAGATAAAAATATAATGATGGCTCAGCACCTGTAGCTCAAGCGGTTAGGGCACTAGCCATATACATCGGAGCTGGCGGGTTCGAATCCAGACCCAGCCTGCCAAACAACAATGACAACTGCAACAAAAAACAGCCAGGCGTTGTGGCGGGTGCCTGAAGACCCAGCTAATTGGGAGGCTGAGGCAAGAGAATAGCTTAAGCCCAAGAGTTTGAGGTTGCTGTGAGCTGTGACGCCACAGCACTCTACCCAGGGTGACAGCTTGAGACTCTGTCTCCAAAAAAAAAAAAAAAAAAAATCCTGGTTTCTTGTACCCTCAATGAATCCCCAACAATAAAAATAAAATAAAATAAAATAAAAATAAAATAAAATAAAATAAACAAACAAAAATATAATGAAATCAAAATGAAAAAAGGCCCCGACAACTGAAGTACTCTCAGAGAACTGAGTGAAAACAGAGATGACTAAGGGAAAGAAATACATGTATAATATATGTAAAATGGTACCTGGCATACAGTAATATACATTTATGTACCATGCTCTCTACTGGGCACACATTATATGAGAAATAGAGCAATGAACTCTATTTTTATAGAGTTTTTTTTATACTATTTTTATCCAGATAAATACTAGAATGTGGATGACAGTCTTAAAAGGTAGGCACTGTTAATTTAAAGGATTTTTTTCTCCTTTAACCTCTAGTAAATGTTTAATTTTGAAGTTCATTTCACCCAAAGGAATATTCAGTGAGATGCTTCCTTCTTTTAGTTAGCTGGTATATTGATCCCAAATATGTCAGATTTCTTATTCACAAATGACATATTTCAATGATTAAGCAAATTATTTCCTCCCCTCGTGAAACAGTTGAGACAAGAGAGCCCTACTAAGTGCCATCTGAAACAGGAATAAACCCATGAACATGATGTTCAGTGAAGACTATTTCAAATAGAACTGATTTTTATTGAAATTAGAATACAGTTTTAGAGCCAATCTGTTTTAATCTTATAAAAGAATAGGAATAGAACATGACATGGCCGGGGATAGCAGTTTCCTGGAAGGAGCATAAACAATGCCTCAAGAACAGTACATTCCTTTTTATTTTTAAAAATGTTATTATTTGAAGTTTGAGGGAAAATGTTTACTCCTTTGAGCTGAACTTAAATTTAACAAAGACTACTATCCTCTCATAGAAATGAAAGGGAAGAAATGCTTCAAAATAGTAACAAAGATTACCTCTAGATAGTGAGATAATCTCTTTTATTTTATGCTTTTCTCAAATTTCCAAACTGTATTTTTTTTAGCTTTTTATTTTTATTTACGTATTTTTTTTTTTTTTTTTAAAGATAGGGTCTCATTTTGCTGCCCTATGTAGAGTACCATGGTTTCTTAGCTCACAGCAACCTCAAACTCTTAGGCTTAAACAATTCTCTTGTCCTGAGTAGCTGGGACTACAGGCACCTGCCACAACCCGGCTATTTTCTTGTTGCAGTTGTCATTGTTGTTTAGCTGGCCTGGGCTAGGTTTGAACCCGGCAGCATATGTGGCTGGCACCCTATCCAATGAGCTACGGGTGCTGCCGACACTGACATTTTTGAAGAGTAAAGAGCAATTATGAGTAGAATGTGTTAGATTTGGATTCTTCATACGTTAGATTGCTTCTTCATAATCAGACTTAAGTCCATGCAGTAAGAAGCAATTAACTGTGTGTCCTTCACAGTTTATTGCCTCAGAAGGTATGCAGTTATCAGTTTGTCCCAATAGTGATATTAATTTTTATCACCTAGTTAAGTTGGTATATGCCAAATTTCTCCAATGTTAGGTGTTTTTTACCTTTATAGTTAAATAAACTGATGAAAGGGAGATAGTTTTAGACTGTATAAATATCTGTTCCCCAACAGACCTGCGCCCACTGATTTAGCAATCACTAATGATTGTTGCTGAAACATTTTATACAATGGTGATTTTCTAACTTTACAGTCCTTCTATAGTTGTTAGCTAATGTTCTATTCAAAGAAGAGTTTTTTCTTCCCCTCCTTCCCTTTTACTTGTTTGCATCAGTATGTATTAATGGGTTTGTCTGTTGTTCAATGTTATACTCATCACTGTCATCATTCATTTTGATACTCATACTTAACCCCAGATTTGGCCAGTGAGAGCTCTTTTGAGTTGGCTTCTGTGTCTTTTGAAATGTAGCCATTAATTTAGGGTACCACCTTACTTTCTGGTATAGTAAGATATCCAAGTTCATCTTTACATACCTCTGGAGTCCTAATCCCTTTTAAGTGGTATGAATAAATGATATTTAGAAGCCAAGATCAGCTGTGCATTAAATATCAGGGTGTGATTGTTTCTAGACTTATGAATATATGTATTTTTATTTTTTACAAATCACAGATCATGCTAATTTCAATTTTTAAAAAACTTCATAGGAGTCTCCTTATTCTGTTCTATTCTATATCTCCTTTCTTCTACCACTAGAATTTTATTCCCAGCAACATCATATTTACTCATTTGTTCAATTTAAAATACATAGAAAGAGTTCTAGAATTACTACCAACAAAAACTCAAGAGCTTTGCTTCAATATACCTAAGCACTATACTACAAGGTTTCCTTTTTTTTTTTTTTTTTTTAATAGTTGTGTTACTAATTTATTATTTATTTATTTGTTTGTTTGTTTGTTTTTTGAAATAGAGTTTCACTATGTTGCCCTTGGTAGAGTGCCATGGCATCACAGCTCACAGCAACCTCCAGCTCTTGGGCTTAAACAATTCTCTTGCCTCAGCCTCCGAAGTAGCTGAGACTACAGGTGCCAGCCACAACACCCAGCTATTTTTTTTTTTTTTTAATTGCGGTTGTCATTGTTGTTTAGCAGGCCTGGGCTGGGTTTGAACCCGCCAGCCTCGGGGCATGTGACCAATGATGTAACCACTGTGCTACAGGCGCCAAGCCCACGTAACTAATTTAATAAACAGGTTGTTTGTCTCCATATGTATTCAACTTTGGGGTTTTTCCTTTCCTTGTTTTATTCTTTATGCTCTAATTCATAAAAATATTTTTAAGAGAAGCTATTGATTCTCTACTTAGATACTGATAGTGCTCAAAGAAGTAAAACCATTTTCATAAGATCAAATTATTTAAGATGGAGGAAAACACTGAGTTTCTACTACGTGCTAGGCATTTTATGTATAATCACATTTCACTGTCACAAAAAAAGTGAAGCAGTTATCAAAACTTCACTTTCAGGGAGGCGCCTGTGGCTCAAAGGAGTAGGGTACCGGCCCTATGTGCCAGAGGTGGTGGGTTCAAACTCAGTCCCAGCCAAAAACTGCAAAACAAAAACAAAAACAAAACAAAACAAAAAAACCCTTCACTTTCAGAGGAGACAATTTAAAGAGATTCAGTAATTTCTTTAAACTCTCACAACTACTGAGAGAAAAGATGAAATGTAAACCCATGCCTATCTGACTCTAAAACCCCTTTATGTATTTTTATTAATTCATATTCACTGAGTGCTTAAGTTATAGAGCAATGTGCTAATAACCTCATTTAACCTTCAAAAGTACATCTTTTATTTATTTTCATTTTTTTTTTTGAGACAGAGCCTTAAACTGTCACCCTGGGTAGAGTGATGCAGCATCACAGCTCACAGTAACCTCCAATTCCTGGGCTCAAACGATTCTCCTGCCTCTGCCGCCCAAGTAACTGGGACTACAGGCGCCTGCCACAACGCCAGGCTATTCTTTTGTTGCAGCCCTCATTGTTGTTTGGCGAGCTGGGGCTGGATTTGAACCAACCAGCTAAAGTGTACGTGGCTAGCGCCTTAGCCACTTGAGCCACAGATGCCGAGCCAGTATATCTTTCATTTTTATTCACTATATACCAATGAAGAAATTGAAACTTATACTAACATTAGTCGAATGGTTAAATTATAGTAAATCTCTGTTATGGAATAATTATGTATCACTTCCTAAGAATACATTACATCTGTGCAGTTTCATAACCATATGCAGTATATTCAAGCCACATTATTAACTTTCAAGAAACAGAGTATGTTTTCATATTATATAATAAAACCACTACATAGAAAGCCATATATTTATGTGGATATGTGTATGCATATATACAGTTAATCTTGATCATTCATAAATTCCATATTTGTGAATTAAACTGGTAGCTAAAATTTGTAACTCCAAATCAAAAGTTGTAGCAATTCTGTGTGCAGAATGGTAAAATATTTGAGTAGCCACACACACACACCCCTGACTGAACCTGAACAATGTGATGCTCTGCCTTCTTATTTTAGCTCTCATAATACAAGTTCTGACAATTAAGTTTACCACCATGTGCTTGTGTTGGCAGCACTGGTAAGGGTGCATAACCTTGGCATTTCAGTGTCTCGCAGCTGTGTTCATTACTGTTGTTGTGTGTTATGTATGCAGTTACAAGTATGCTGGAATTTGAATTGCAGCAATGAACAAACATTAAATTTCTTTCTTTCTTTTTTTGTAATTTTTGGCTGGGGCTGGGTTTGAACCTGCCACCTCTGGCATATGGGGTAGGCGCCCTACCCCTTTGAGCCACAGGCACTGCCCAAACATTAAATTTCTTGTTAAACTTGGCCACAGTGGTAGTAAAATCAGGGACATGTTAGTCCAAATTTAAGGGGGTAACACCATGAAGAAAATGGCAGTGTATAAATAAACATTATTCTGAGGGGAAAGAATGAGTCCTTGAAGAGGTCAGGGCGGCAATAGAACTAATGGAAACATTGCAAAAATTCATGCAATTGTACATCAAAATCACCAGCTGACTGTGACAAGCACAGGAGACCAAGTAAACATTGATAGAGAAACAGGAAAATCTTCACTGAAAGTCTGGGCCAACAACTCATGGCTCTTGTCTCATGACAATGCACCAGTGCACATGGCACTGTGAGGGAGCCATGAATCCCAATGTGAAAGAGCCAATCGTCTTTACTCGAAGATAAAGAAAATATTAAAAGAAGACATTTTAATGAAATCAGGACATCACGGGTAATACAATGATGGCTCTATTGGCTACTCCAGAAAAAGAGTTCCAAAATTGCTTTAAAGGATGGTGTCAGGTAATTGCCCCAGAAAAGCCCCTTCCCCAGAAAGCCCCTTCCTGCTTTCAACAGACCAAGATTAGCTGCCTCACTCTTCAAGTTACAGCTCTTTTCCAAGCACAGGGAGTTGCCTACTAGACATCTCCTTATCTCCCAGTTGCAAAACTTACCTCATCTCCCTGTCCCAATTACCCGCTGAAAATCTCAAACTTATGGCCTGCCCCTAAACGGCTCTTCCCGCCAGAGCAGTAACTCCTTAGTGGCTATTCTACCGTCCCGTCAATATTCTGAGACTTCCCCTAACTGAACCTATATAAAGGTATACTTTTCTTTTGGTCTCTCTCTTTCCTCTCCTTCTTGGTGCTGCTCTGCAGCATCCCTCGTCAATAAAGACCTTTCATACAAGCCTTGGTGGTCTGTGAGATCTCTGCCGGTCAAGTGCTGCTCTTTCAGGTGGACTAGGTGCTGGTGTCAATACATGGCTTCCCAAGAGAAGTACCTTGAAGGTGACCAATAGTGATATGCAGCAATGAGGTATGTAACACTTTTTCTAGGACGAGTTTGCAAACTTAAGTGTCTGACCTTGTATTCATCCATATAATGACAGGTATAGCAAATAATTCATTTTAATTTCTATTATAATTGCTACAAAGATAAAATAGTCTAACAAAAAAGGAATGAAAATAAGAACTATGAACTCTAGACATAAAACTTGTGAAGAGTACTCTTTTTTATAAATAACATATCAAATTTATCATTATTAAAATTAGCATACAATCAGAATTTGTTCCTCAACCAAATTCAACAATACTAAAAAGATTACATTTTTAAGGTAGATAATAGAATGAAGTTTTACTAAGTGTTTTACTATGCTTAGTGTTTTTCAGAATTAATTCATTTAATTCTCTCGACAATGTGAGGTAAGTACTCCCATTACCTTTGTTTTATAGATGAAGAAACAAACGATTAGGAAGGGTGAGTAACTTGCTCAAGGTCATTTTTAAAATTAGCAAGTTAGATGTGGTATTTGAACTCAGCTTCTGACTCTCACCCACACTGCACTATACTCAAGCCTTTTAACTACTAAACTACACTGCCTCCCTTCAGGCAAGGGAGGAAACAAAAGCCCACAGGAATTTTCCCTTTTTATGTTTTTCCTTGCTGTGTTTGTATTGTTCTCAGGGTATCTGAGGTTTGTTTAGAATCCAAGTAAAACAAACTATTCCTGACAAAATATTAATATAATAGCTGACAGTGAATCGGGCAGTGACCAAAGGAAAGAGTTAAACTAATGGCAAAATATTTGCTGACACCACCCTCACATATTTAAGTTACTGCCAAAGAATTCTTGTTCTAAAGGCTAAAAGTAAGTCAGCCAGAGACAATTTAGCAGTTTAGAGATGAGACAGTAAGAATAAATAATGGCCCTGGGCTGTGGCATCTATCCATACTGGCATGCATCCACTGGAATGGATTTACCTACGTGCCAGGCTCCCAGTTCAGGTATGGAGTGTATGGAGTAGGTAAACCACTGTTTAAATTCTTAGGAGAAGGTGCTGGATTCATGTTTTAGAGCACTGTGCCCAGTCTAGCCCTGTAGAATCCTACATATTCTGGAATTAGATTTCAGGACTAGGTTGCCTTTATCAGTAGAGAAGCCTCAATTACTTGTTATGGAAAAAGAGACAGCAAGACTCCAAGAAACACCAGAAGTATATGCATTCTCTTTTTCTTTGATGAAAAGGACAAATAATGAAGAAATTAAATCCCGAAGTGTTATTTTATTCCAAAAATACAGAATAGTACTTCTATATTATATAAACAAATATTTTCAATACTTTTGCCCAACTCTAAGGCAAATAACAGTACCAGCACTGACATGCATTTACTATGTAACTACATTTTTATAATGACAAGAGGAAAGCTGGAAATTCCTATATTTCTTTTATTTATTAATTAATTATTATTATTATTTTTTGAAATTCCTATATTCAATAAAAGCTGAAGCTACCTATAGGTTACCCTAAATGAAAATATCCTTGAAAATTCATCTAATTCTAGATTCTGGAACTTCTACGGACTGCCCTATGTTACCACAGTCTCATTAATTACTTTCATTAATACTAAGTGAGAATCCTACTACATGAAGGCAAATACCTTTATCTGAAGTGTTTGGGAAAAATTTATTGCAACTAGATGTTATCTTGAACAATTAAGATACCAACAAACAAAAATTCTCATTTTCAAGAAAGAGAAAATTCATTTTCTCTGCTCCCCAAACATTTACTCCCTTGCTTACCCTATCACCATTTTCTCCCTCTCTCTCTCTCTCTCTCTCTTTTTTTTTTTTTTTTTTTTTGAGACAAGCCTCAAGCTGTCGCCCTGGGTAGAGTGATGTGACATCGTAGCTCACAGCAACCTCCAACTCCTGGGCTCAAGTGATTCTCCTGCCTCCACCTCCCAAGTAGCTGGGACTACATGTGCCCACCACAATGCCCGGCTATGTTTTGGTTGTAGCAGTCGTTGTTTGGCGGGCCCGGGCTGGATTTGAACCCACCAGCTCTGGTGTATGTGGCTGGCACCTTAGCCGCTTGAGCCACAGGCGGAGAGCCTTTCACCATTCTCTTAACACTATGCTGCATAAGGAACAAACTGAGAGGAAAAATCATTCAAACAACAAGTGCTGTCTGTCAGGACATAATACATCCTGCACTTAAAAGCAGTGCTATTCACGCTAGTTTGATTGACGGTGCTTCTGCTGCCACCTGTTTGCATGTACCACAGCAAAGGGAGTGACAGGAATGGCAAACTGAGCCATGAACTGAACAATGACTGGACAGTAACTTTGCTGCAAGTTCTTAGAAACTTTTCAGGATACTTTGAAATTTCATTTGTTCATTTTTTTGTTTCAAACATCTCATCTGATATTTCATTTAACAGAAACCAAAATCCAACCTCCAAAACGATAGGGCATCTGGCAATAGTGATGCAGTACTTACCTAGAGCTGTAAAATCTGAACCAGATTTGAACAGAGCTGATGCTAGGAGCTGAAACTGTGAGGGGGAAGAAAAGGCAAATTAATTAGCTGGCAAAGCAGAAAAATAACTTCTATAACTTTTAACCAATTATTAGCCACTGTATACTTCTCCACATGTGTTACATAGGTCTATTCACCAGACAAGGGCAAGCGGAATACATTTAGATTAAAGAATATGCTGACACTCCTGCAATTACTTCATTATATGTTTGTTAATAAGCAACAGGACAACTGAAATAAAAAAAGAAATTGCTCACTTGGGAATCTACCTCATATGGACAGATCAGTGCCTTGGGCAGTCACTGAATTTTTAGTATATACACATTCTCACCTCAAAAAGAAACACTCAGGTACATACCTTTGTAAAACACCTGATGCCTCAGGAGTGTAAACCTAACACTGAGGAAAGAGCATGTACAGACCATTCCTAAATTACAACGTAGGCTGGGATCCCACAGTCATGTATAATTATATCAATGAAACTTCAAAGCCTTTTTTTCCCCTGAGAGACAGTCTCACTTTATCGCCCCTGGTAGAGTACCATGGCGTCACAGCTCACAGCAACCTCCAACTCTTGGGCTTTAGGAGATTCTCTTGTCTCAGCCTCCCAGTAGCTGCCACTACAGGCGCCACAATGCCTGGCTATTTTCTGTTGCAGTTTGACCAGGTCCAGACTCGAACCCACTACCCTGGGTATACGGGGCCAGTGCCCTAACCCACTGAGCCACAGGCGCCACCCTAAAGCCTTTTCTCATGTAAATAATACCATAAATGTTCATTAGATTTCCAGGCTAGTTAGTTAAAGTTAGTTTAAAAGAACCAATGTATCTGAACAGTGGTGAAATAGAGTAAGCAAAACTATTGCAACACTAGCAAGTTAACAAATTGATACAAAATAAAAATTTAGGAGAATTATTTATTGTTATCTCAAATGAGGATGCTGGAAAAAGAGCAAGTTAAAGGGTAAGAATAGCCAAACAAGTGGATTCTCCATGGAGTTACTTGGAACTTCTCGAGGCTGGTGGTGTTGATAATCACCAACTCCTCAGGACAGATTCATACATCTATCTTTGCAGCCTTTAAATTTCAGGTACTAGTCACTTTAATATCTGTAAACCCTAATTAGTGGTCCTTTGAAGATTAGAAATGGGACAAATATTCTAGTATATTTCTCTAAGCAAAAGTTAGGGAAAAGAAGCATAAAAAGAAAAGTTAAGAAAAATGTTCTTCATAAAAAAATTTTGGATATCAGTCCTCGTCAGATAGATCTACTGCAAATAGTTCAGTCTGCACCTTGTCAATTTGTTTTTAAAATAATGTCTTTTATGAGTAGAAATTTTAAGTTTGTTAAAGTTCAATTTATCAATTTTTTTTCTTCTTACAATGAGTGCCTTTTGTGCCATACTCAAGGAATCTTTTCCTACCCTAAGGTTGTAAAGATAATTTCCCATGTTTTCTTCTTGAACCTTCATTGTTCACAAAGGATTTTATATTAGGTCTCTAATCCATCTTGAATTAATGTTTGTGTAAAGAGAGATATATGGACTGAAACATCTAGCTATTCAATATTATTCATTAAAATCTTTCCTTTTCCCACTTGGCACACTGTCAAATAATCAACTGATCACATTTATGTGGGTCTCTTTCTGGACTCTCTTCTGCTCTATTAATCTGACTATCCTTAACCCTGTACCACCTTGCCTTGATTACTGACAGTGGCTTTATACACAGTCCTGGTATCAGGTAGTACTAAGACTCCAACTTCGTTTTTTCAAAACTGTGTTGGCTAACTCTAAAACCTTTATATTTCTATATAAATTTTAGAATTAGTTTGCCTATTTGCTCAGTGATAACAACAAGAACCAAACTTACCAGAATATTGGCAAGGACTGTATAGAATTAAAGATCGTTTGAGCAAAATGAAAAGCTTTAACTAATTTTTAGTCTTTTAATCCATAAAGATTATATATCTTTCCATTTATTTTGGTCTTTTGTTCTTTATTTCTTTTTTTTTTTTTTTTTTGAGACAGTCTTTTTTGTTGTTGTTGTTGTTGCAGTTTGGCCAGGACCAGGTTTGAACCCGCCACCCTCAGTATCTGGAGCCAGCACCCTACTCATCGAGCCACAGCTCTTGGGCCTAAGCGATTTTCTTGCCTCAGCCTCCCAAGTAGCTGGGACTATAGGCACCCGCCATAACACCTGGCTATTTTTTGTTATGGTTGTCATTGTTGTTTACCTGGCCCAGGCCTTAGTTGTTTAGCTGACCCGCCAGCCTTGGTGTATGTGCCTGGCGCCGTAACCATGGTGCTATGGCCACAGCCTATTTATGTCTTCTTTAATTTCTTTTTTTTTGCAGTTTTTTTTTTTTGTTTGTTTGTTTTGTTTTGTTTTTTGGAAACAGAGCCTCAAGCTGCAGTCCTGGGTAGCGCACCGTAGCATCACAGCTCACAGCAACCTCCAACTCCTGGGCTCAAGCGATTCTCCTGCTTCCGCCTCCCAAGTAGCTAGACTACAGGCGCCTGCCACAACGCACAGATTTTTTGGTTGCATCCGTCATTGTTGTTTTGGCAGGCCCGGGCTGGATTCGAACCCACCAGCTCGGGTGTATGTGGCTGGTGCCTTAGACGCTTGAGCCACAGGTGCTGAGCCTGATATTTCTGATACCAAAAAGCAGTATGCTTTTAAATTTTCATTTTATTCCTTTAGTATATCCTCAATGTAGTAATCAAGAGTGATCTAATTAAAACATAAAGCAGATCACATCATCTCCTTTCCTAACACTCTGAACTGACTCACTTATTCAGAGTAAAAGCCAGAGTCCTTACAAAGGCTTATGAAGACATTCAGTCTGTTCTCCCAATTCCAGTTGTTACTTCTGACCTCACCTCTGACTACCCTGACCCTTCATACCTCTATTCTAGTCACTATGGCCTCTTGCTGTTCTACTAAACTACATCACAATACTCCCACTCCTGGATCTTTGTCCTAGCTCTCCCTTTGTCCAAATTATCTTCGCCAAATTATCTGCTTAGATCCTCCCTCACATCCTTCAAGTCTTTGCACAATCTCATTTCTAAATGAGGCCTATTATGATCATCCTATTTAATAATGCGCATGCCTAATTATCTTCTCTTACACTTCTGATCTCCCTTTACTTTTCTCATCTCTTTTTAATTTTTCCCTAATTACTTATCAGATTCTAATTCACTATATTATCTGCTTATTTAATGTTTACTGTCTTCCTTTACTAGGATGTAAGCCCCTCCTGGGCAGGGATCTTGTTTGGTTCACTACGCCTAAAAGAATACCTAAGAATGCCTGGTATGATATCTATTACCATATATACTTGAGTATAAGCCAAATTTTTTTGGCACAAAATTTGTGCTGAGTTCGGATTTTTCGGCACAAATTTTGTGCCGGAAAAACTCGGCTTATACTCGAGTATATACGGTAAATGAATGACACCAATACTTTGGAAACTCAGCAGAGTATAATTAATACAAAATGTGCTATATTGGACGAAAACTTGTTTTTCTTATTTCTTCTCTACTATAGAATCTTATTTAAAAATGGCAGAGTTGGCTCGGCACCTGTAGCTCAAGCAGCTAACGCACCAGCCACATACACCAGAGCTGGCAGGTTCGAATCCAGCCCAGGCCTGCCAAACAACAATGACAACTACAACCCAAAAAGAGCTGGGTGTTGTGGCGGGGGCCTGTAGTCCCAGCTACTTGGGAGGCTGAGGCAAGAGAATCACTTAAGCTAGAAGTTGGAGGTTGCTGTGCGCTGTGATGCCATGGCACTCTACTCAAGGCGACAGCTTGAGGCTCTGTCTCAAAAAATAAATAAATAAATAAAAAATAAATAAATAAAAATGGCAGAGTTCATTTAAGTATCCTTTTTTCAGGCCTTTTCTAGAAAAAGTCACTTTTATAAGGTTTATTAGAAGTTTAGTACCAATTTAGAATCCAAGTTATGGATAATAGTGAAAGCAAAGAACCATTTTTTGGTAATAGTTGATAGTCAACAGTCATTGTCCTGGTAACAGGCACAATGATTATGATCATAATAGTAACAACAAAAATTTTTAAAAAATCTAAAAAAAATATTTGGTTACTGAGAAAGCCGTTTAATAAAATAAAAATTTTTGTAAAACATATAAAAAGAAAAAATAACAAGCTACTATAGGAAATGAGGCCTTTCTCAATGAATGAAATACTTCCTATAATGAAAGTGAAGGTTTATATGCCTTAATGACAAAATATTTCAAGTATATATATATATGTATAGAAACTGTCACTAGGGCATTTCTGCCCCCAAAATAGATAATTGGAATATAAAAAGTTTTAGAAGTTAAATCTCTTCACACAATGTTAAACAAAATAATAATCTTACAGAGTAGTAGTTCTCCATACCAGGAGTGTTTTCCATTTTCTGTTACATAAGAGCAGACAGAGGAGAATCTTAGGGTGAAGAGTACTGTTCTGAAAAAGTTTCTGAGGTGATTCCGATGCTGACATACTCATAAATAACACATACAACTCTTGATAGAGTAAGCTTTTACGAAATGGAATGGAAGTCTGTGGCATACAAAATCTTAAGTCATTATTTTAAAAAGAAGAAAAACAGAAACCAGCTACCAAAATTTAAAAAAATGGTCCCATTTGAACCTGAGATACCTCTCTGTCCTAATTTTTTCCATTAGCTTAGCCTTAAGAACAAACTGTTTTCTTTGGACTACCTGTAGCTCACACAGCTGAAATTATTTACTTTGAAATATTTTGTTCTAGTTTGTGGGTCTATTTCTGGACTCTCTTCTGTTCTATTAACCTGTCTATCCTTAACCCTGTACCACTTTGCCTTGAGAAAAAATAAGAGATAAAAGGAAAAAATAAGAGAAAAAGAAGAGTTCCCAGTTATAGCCATTTTGCATAGAATATGGAGAAAACACATAAAATCTGTGTATTATCCTCAAATTCATGATCTGAAAAAATTAACACTAATAAACACTTTACAACTTTGTACAGTTTTAAGTCATATCATATTAAACCAAACATATTCTGGTTGTCAGCAAAATGATAATTTCCCGTATTTCTAAGAGTTTCACAAATTGACTGAAGAGTCAAGGAAAGACAATTAACTGTTCCCCTTTAGGAAGCTTCTAAAATGTGTTCTGTTGATTCTCTACTTAGTGAAGGGCTGTAACCAACACTGAGTGTGATAAACAGGACTAATTTTTACAGGAGGGAACTTTGAGAAAGTATCTCTCTGTATTGTGCTAAGGACGTGCAGGCTCCATTGCTTGAATGAACCTGCTGTCTGGACGTGATCTGACATTGGGCCTGACACCTGTGTCAATGTGTAAGGAAGAACTGCTGGATATTGTTGTTACAAAGCCAAAGCAAAGCAACAGCTCACACTGAAACAGACCAAAAAGACAGAATTATTATAATGAATAATAATACCGATTATTACATAATCACACTAATTATGTGATAGAAGGCAAAATGGACTATAGTTGAGACAGTACTAGATGAACAAGGATGGCTGGCAAAAGGATCTCAGAAATTAGTGAAAAGAGGCTGTGACACCGTGAAAACTCACTACTGGCAGGTAAGTAAATATGACCTTAAGAAAATAACAGTTTTACAAATTGCTGTTTCTATCCCATGTTATGTAATAAAGCATTGAAAAGTAATGATAAGCTTCTGATTTCTCAAGCTTAGGAACTACTGATGAGTAAAGTCAAGTTATGTTGCTACAACATTCATATAACTGAATAACAGTAATAATTCCACTGCCACCAACCTCTCTTCACTTTCTCTCTACAAAAAAAGGGAGTTTGCTTTGCTCTCTTGAACAATCTTGACTGGCAACAGAAAAGTTCATATTGAACTATTAAGTAATTCTTAAGTAAACGAACCACAGGGCTATGGAAAAAGAAAAAATTTATCTCTAAGTTAAAACTTTATACCTGAAACATTTTTTTCTAAATGGATCAAGAGGGTAGTGCCTGTAGCTCAGTGGGTAAGACACCAACCAGCCAGCTGGCCCAGGCCAGCTAAAACAACAACTACAAAAAAAAAAAAAAAAAAAAAAATGGCCGGGTGTTGTGGCGGTTGCCCATAGTCCCAGCTACTTGGGAGGCTGAGGCAAGAGAATCACTTAAGCCCAGGAGTTTGAGGTTGCTGTGAGCTGTGATGCGACAGCACTCTACCTAGAGTGACAGCTTGAGACTCTGCTTTAAAAAGTAAATAAATAAATAAATGGGTCAAGAGTTTTTTGCTGTGAATTCAATCTTATCACATGAAAATATGCCTAGTCAAGTTAGATTTAAAGATTACATATATCATTTTACTTTCATTTTCCTTTAAACGCTCAAAAGTAAAATGAGTGAATATAATTTTGAAACACATTTTAAACAATACTACTCAATTTCTAAAGTTTATTACCACCTTTCTTTACCTCTTTCGTCTCTTCTGGGTCTGAATGATCCACAGTTATATAAAGATCATTTTGTAAATATTTCAGAGCATTAAGGGGATCCAACTGGGCCTTTTCTTCAAACCTAGAAAATGTAAACAAGAATAATAATTAGAGTTTTACAAGAAAACATCAGAAACATCTTTCAGACCTGGAGTAAAATATACCATATATGAGGAATTATTCTGGACATCTAAAGAACTGGTGTTTACACAAGAATCCACAGGTAAAAATATTGCCATGTAGGTAGTATAGATGTGGAGTTGCTGGAGAAGTAACAACAATGCTAGGTGGCCACAGGAAGTGGTAGTGCTAAAGATTGGGTAAGGGCACTTGATTCCCTTAGAATTACAAGCAATGACTAAACCACCTATAAAACATAGTGAATGTACTAAATATTTTCTGTAACAACTAGAAAAAAGCCCACTGTGTTTCATGTAAAATAAGTAGAGAGAAAATGAAAATATTTGCTTAGATTTGTATATTTTCTAATGGATATGCTTAACAGATACTATGGAAACTGAAATTAGTATGGTTTCTTTAAATGAGTATCATTAACACTGATTAGGTTTTCTTCTTCTTTTTGAGACAGAGTCTCACTATGTTGCCCTCAGTAGAGTGCCACAACATCATGGCTCACAGCAACCTCAAACTCTTGGGTTTAAGTGATTCTCTTGCCTCAGCCTCCCAAGTAGCTGGGACTACAGGTGCCCACCACAACGCTTGGCTATTTTTTTGTTGTAGTTGCCATTGTTTGGCAGGCTGGGGCTGGTTTCAAACCCACCAGCCCTGGTGTATGTGGCCAGTGCCTTAACCACTGAGCTATGGGCACCAAGCCTGATTAGGTATTTTTAAAGAGATTATTTCCAGGGCTCAGTCAGTAATAACAGCAATAGCAGAAATAACAATTGTAGCAACCAGTCACCAAGCATTTGTAATATGATGGACACTGTATCAAACATTTCACTTTGTTGCCCTTGGTAGCGTGCTATGGTGTCACAGCTCACAGTAACCTCCGGCTCTTGGGCTTAGCAATTCTCTTGCCTCAGCCTCCCAAGTAGTTGGGACTACAGGCACCCATCACAATGTCCAGCTATTTTTTGTTGCAGTTTGGCTGGGGTCGGGTTCAAACCTGCCACCCTCGGTATATGGGGCTGGCACCCTACTCACTGAGCCACAGGCACCGTCCTCTATCAAGTATTTTATTTATAAAATTTCACTTATTCCCGTGATGATGCCATAATGATATGTGATCACCATTTTTTAAAAACAGATGAGAAACTGAGGCCCAGCAAATCAATCTGGCCAAGATGAGCCAGTAAGTTGCAGAAGCAGAATCAAACACAGGCCTTTCTGATTCTAAAGACGAAAAGGAGATAGTAAGTGCTTAGGAAATAAAAAAAAGTCTGTTTTGATCTATTTAAATAAGATAATGTCCTTTTGTTATAGCATACTTATATACAAATTTATTTCTAATAAATCTGGTATGCTTTTCAAAATATTATATAGCAAAGAAAAGAAGACATTTCCTTTCCTTTGGATAGGGTAACGTAAAGACCTTCTGACAATGATGTTCAGGTTGAAGGCATCTTTAGTAACAGAGTATCAGTACCTTAGGCAGGGGCAAAGAACTAGCAAAATATTACCGCTCTCTTATACCAGGTAGTAACCTGGAACTGACAGCCACACTACCAACTTCAGATAAGAGTCCCTTCGGCCAAAATCATGCTACTTTACCACCTTGTCCACAAAAGATTAAACCAAGGTATTAGCACCCAAGCTTGATTAGCAGTTTAGAAAAGTGGCTTGGAAAAATTCTTCTCAACAGGGACACTCTCTCCTGGGAATGCTTTCTGAGACGATTCTCTCTCAGAGAATCTGAATGTGAGATATACAAGATCATATAAAAAGGAGACAGAAATAGAGAAGGCAGTAAACAAAGCCATGAGCTGGAAGATTCTTTCTTTCTTTTCTTTCTTCTCTATCTCTCTCTCTCCCCCCTTCCCTCCCTCCTTCCTTTTACCTAAATAAATAGGAATAAACTCTCTAAAATTTTTTCTCCTTTCTACCCACAAATCATCAAGTCTGGAAGCCTGAATGTTATATGAGAAACAAAAGTGGCACTCTATTTACTGTATGATGTGACAACCCCCAAGAACAAAGGGGTACGTCCATGGCACACAATATACAGTAGAACTTCCATAGTTGACCACCTCCTTAAGTTGACCTAAGTTGCAAAGACTGGACACACACCACAGGTACCTATCAGTAGAGTAGGCCTACTTGCTTAGGTTGAACACCTCCATACGCTGACCAGTTTGTTACAGTGGTCAGCTTACAGAGGTTCTAATGTAATTATTTTCCATTACCAACGACAACAAAAATACATAAGCCAGTCTAGCAATATAGTATAAAAGCTTTCATATAATAAAAACCAGGGGTGGCGAACACGCGGCTAGAGCCGCATGCGGCTCGCGGCCAAAATGAATTTCGGCTCTTTGCCTCTTATCATTATTTTGTATACTGTGGCTCTTTGCCAAGTTTGGATTTTGTTATGCTGCTTCTGAGGAGGGACCTCTGAGGAGCGATCTCCCAGCGCGTAGTCGAACTTGTTC
>CAUYPK010067051.1:0-25883 GCA_963574355.1 Loris lydekkerianus | reverse complement strand
AAATAAAAAAAAAAAAAAAAAAAAAAAAAAAAAACCTTAACATATTGTGTTAAATGGTCTTATTGAATCATTACATTATTTGGGTTATTTTTATTTTTAAAGGTATAGGACACATCACAATTCCTTTTATTTTTCTTTTCACGCACACAGCACCCACTTAGTTGCTTTCAATTCTAATCCAAGCTACCTAAATTTTCTCAAACTTTAAGAGGGGTTAGTTTTTGATACACAAATTTTATTCTTACCAATTATTACTTCATATTTCAACATATCTTTACAATGTGTTTTATCTTTTAACTAGATTAAAAAGTGAACTACTTTTATATAAAGCCTGTCTGTGATTTTATTTTTCATTCCTTATGCTCTTAGTTATTAATAAAGAACATTCCTTGCATAAAAGGGAATTTGTTAAAAGGCAGGTTTTTCTTCATGCTTTTCAAAAGTATTTATTTGCTAAGATATAGACATTCTTATTTGTAGGAATATAATACGATTCAAAGTTTAAAAAATTTTCTCCCAGAAACTAACAGATATAACAAAAGACAAGCAAGAATGGTGAGAAAAGCCACCATCATCATAGTTACAGGAGTGTTCCAGAAAGTCGGTAGTGTGATGAAATAGTCTTTAGTGAAGCTTGGGAGCAAACATGAAGTCAAACTCAGATCTTTACTTCTGAAGAATCTACAAGGAGCCATTCTAAATAAAACTTTCAAGTTTTTCAATAGATTTATGAAAAAAAATTGAAAAAGAAAATTTTTCTGGTATAATTATAAATATCTGCATGTTATTAAGCCCCAGAGGTAACTTTACATGGCTTTTAAAATTTTTTTTTGATCTCAAATTATAATATTAAGCTGTTCCCTATACTGACTTTCTTACATAGCAGCAACAACTATAACCCAAGTTCAGACCACTTAATAAAATTCCAAATTTGAAAAACTAGACAGAAAAGAAATAAACATCTTAATAAGTAAAACATATATTTCAACTTTCAGTGACTGGACCAGATCTACAGAACTTTTTCAAAAACTAAATATATTCTGATAGGAGGAGGATTTACAATTGTTTGAAGCAGAAACCACTTCAAGGAATGTAGTGGCAATACAATGATTGTAAACATATCATGAAATCTAAAATGCATAGGTAATGAAAAGACTATTTCACTTTTTTTTCAATAAGCAGATGGGAAATGACATAGAATATTACTAGAATCCTGGCACTGATGCCCTAGGGGCCTCCTAGAGACAGCACAGGCATTCTTGTCGAGGATGTAGGAACAATCTTACTTAGTGTACTTTTCATAATTTTTATGATTTGGATGAGCACAAACATTTACCAGCCAATTTAGAATTGGGAAGAATGTTATGGGTTGCCACTTTTCAGGTAGGCCAGCAGTTCCCAAGTACGAAGTGCAAATATTATTTCAGGTTTCTCTGATAACACTTTGTTCTCTCAGCTCAATGTCTGAAAAACTACCACATGGATCTTCAAGTTTCCTGATTCTTAATTATAACCACTATTGGTAGAAAAAAACTTTGTGGCCCTTTTCTGATGTTACAGTTTGGTTGATTTGTCTCTTTTCTTCTAAGTGCTTATTTTTTCCCTGTTACAGCATATATTCTGATCAACCAGTGTCATGGTGAGCTTGGAACGTGATGGTTAATCTTGTTATGAAAGGTCTCATGAATGCGCCCACTGTCCTGAAGGTACCCACAGGGTATCATCGGCAGTTTCACACAGAGCATACTAATTCCCTGAGTAGTTTACTGTGTTGACAGTGGAGTCCATGTCACGGGTAATCAGTCTTACAATCAATCTTCTACACTCTTTCACTCATAAAGCAAATTATTAGCTTATCATTCTAAATCTGCATAATTCTAAAAGAAGTATATTTGCATATTCAGTTAATTACTTATTTTCTGTCACTTGGGGTTGTGGGTAACACAGGATACCCCAAAAGTCACTAAAATGATTAGAATCCAAACGTGGCAAAATCCCATTACAGTGATGAACATGGTACTGAAAAATTCCAATCTACTTTCAAGAATGTTTGTCTTGAAAGCCACATATTCTGCAGACCATCCGTAGCATAGCAGAGACATTAATAGATGGTTGCTTCAAAATTGCTGCAAGAGGTTAAAATACGCTTATATGCTATCAGAGAAGATATACTCTGCTGTTTAAATAAAAAATATGTTTTACCAATCTAATAATCTTACTTTTTACACTGAATTGCTTCTTTCTATGTGCACCCTCATTTCATTTCACCTACATTTTAAGTAATATGATATTGCCTAATGCATTGGTTGTGGAAATGAGGTGGGATATTTTATAATTACACATAATTTTTTTATATTTGTAATACTAAATGCATTTTCTATGATACCAGTATTTTCTGAAATTGTTTGAGTTTTATCTTCTAAGTACTTTATTGCAGTGAGCACATTTTCTGAAATTTCAGTAAAATGAAAACAACTCTAGCGTGAGGAACATTTGTACTCTAAGAGAGTTTCCTATTCAGTAACAGTCATCTTTGCAACATGAGAACCCGTAATACATTAAAACTATTTCTTGCAGAAGAACTTAGCATGGAGTGGCAGCCAAATGCTGGCGAACAAGGTTGACTGCAGTGTTGTTCCCATAAAGGAAAACAACATTAAAACAAGAACAATAGAGAAAAATAAGTAAGAACTCTTTTCTATAATAAAATAAAATTTGTGATTTTATTATGCAATGAGTTTTTAATAGATATACACTAGTTAAGAGAATACAATATTTAGCAATGACCATTTGTATTCTTTTAATTCAGTAAGTAATCGTAGCCAGTGTAATATAATTTCAGGGCTCTATCCATTTTTATACAGTATTGCTGATTTAATTAAAATCTCTATTTTAGCATGCTTATTATTATCAGCTCTATATTAATACATAGGGCAGTCCATTTGTCTAAAATATTATTCACAGTTTAGTTTTTTTTTTACTTAGATACTTAAAAGTAAATAATTTTAAAGCAAATTTTAATAGTTACATTAGCAATGCTGTGGGTTGTCACTTTTTTTTTGAATACAGTTATACCTGATGGAAAATTGTCTATACTTATAGGAAATATCATTATACTAGAATTACAGAGATACAAGTATTGCCCGCATTAAGTCTTTATTATGATGGATGACATTAACACTGAGTTAAAGACAAATTAGTTTGTCCCATCAGAAACTATCTGTAATCATGCAGAAAGAGGGGCCTAGGACTCTTTAAATACAGTGAGCCAGCAGTTGTGACTGCTTTTACCTGAAAAGTCAAAGGAAGACAAGTAGGGACAGAATGATAGAATCCTTACGTGTAGGTCAATATTTTATTAGCATAATCATGTTGAAAGCTTTTTCAGAAATCTTCTGCCTAAGCACAACACATTTATAACAAAGTGTTGATAGACCCAGAAATGGAAATCTTTTTGGAAAGTTCAGCGAGTGTCACGCTTCAGACAGAACTAATGGATTACAGAATGAGATGTGAGTCCAGCATTTTAAGCTTCTACTGTTGAAAATGCCTTATTAATCATTTTTGGACTTTAACAGCTTTATCATCGTCAAAAATAAGTCATACTAAAATTAAATGTGAAGTCAGCCTCTCCACAAAGAACAGGATTCATCCAGTTCACAAATGAAGCAGCCTGACGGACTAAATCTTGATAAAGAGATAAATAAACCTGCCAAATGTAGGTTCTAAAAGTTAGTAAGTAGAAAATCAACTAAGCATTCGTTAAAATGCAGATCCTCAAGATCCAACCACAAAGGTTCTGTTTAGAAGTAAGGGCCAGGAGAGGGCATTGTGGATAACACAGGCCAGGCATCTGTGATGCAGGGAGCCTGTGGGTCAAGACTCAGGAATGCTTCATCATCTCCGTTTCGGTCAGAACTGTTCCATATAATACCCTGTCCATACAGCCATCCCTGAGATATTACGTATTCCTCCATTTGCCACTTTTCTTTGTCTGTACCTACTTTCCTCACTAGGAATTTCTAAAAATATACTTGATTGTAAAGCTTCCTGAGAATTGGCATGAGCAGTTAAATGGATAAAACTGGATGATGCTTGAAAGGTAGGACTTTGTCTCATATAGAACACAGCAGAGAAAGGTCTAGAAGAGAGATGAAAGACTAAATAAAACCTGAATCCATAATATGGAAAGAAAAAATTTCAGAAACTATTAAATGCCCTGAACAAAGGTCTGTAGGTTGAGACAGAGAAACAAAATGGGGAGAACTCTGAGTTTACCCATCGCAATGGTTCTACCAGCATATGATAAAAGAAATACATTGAAAGCAAGAAGGGAGGAAATAGTACATGGTTTTCTGCCTCTTCCATTGGCCCTCATTATCCTAAATATATTTATATATTTTCAACAGTTTAAAAACTAGTTATGGAAGATATATAAGAAGTAGGATAAATAAACTCTGTAAACCCTAAAAAACATGGACTTCTCTATATATTATTTGGAATTGATTGCCTTTTAAATGACCCATAACACTTAATTTCAAGTTGATTAAAATGCCTTAATATTATTTATTACTTTTTACTTTACAAAGCTTTTAACAAGCACGTTAAGCACAGGGACAAACATGCCCGTGTACACACACGCGCACACACACACATACGTGCTCAGATAAGATATAGACACAAATAAGGCCTCGGTTGAAGGCAGTCTTCATGAAGTGTGGAAGAAGACTTAATGTAATGTAACTAAGTAAGTAGAAGTTATATTTTAAGTATTTAATAACTAGTAGTAAATGGCTCAATACAATACATTCCTGTCAACACTTAGAATTCAAATATCAATTGGCTGCACATTACTACAAATGTGTACTGAGAATTTTCTGGAAATAAAAGGATAAAATTAAATTAAAAAAACATTAAATATCAAATTGGAGTAATGGAAGAATATTAACAAAAATGTGAAATTATTGAAGGTTATCGTGTATTCTAGAAACACTTGTTTGGGTCGATTTCTAGCATATTCTGTGTGTGTGTGTGTATGATAGTAAATGGTTATAAGGCAAAAACTAAGTTTTCATTGAACTTCCATATTAGTCTCAAGAGCTGGAAGAGCAAATCCTGTGTGAAGGAGAATGTTGATGGTCCATACGCCATAATCCATGGAAAGGAAGTAAAAGCAAGGAGTTATGGAAGTCACCCTCTTCTCCATATCCCATCATTGACCTCCCAGAGGGGAAGGGATGGCTACTTGGTTACAGGAGATTGACTGAGAGCCAGAATTCTTTCTCTTAGCAAGTACTTTTCAGCTTTTTTCTTCAATCCCTACCAACTTCTGACAAGCTGTATTCTCCTCTTCTTCCAGGACATAAGCTTCTGAATTAGGGTCTGTCTAAAGATCTGCAAGTTATGATATAGATGACTTTATTCAAGAGAAATTCCTGGCATATCCATTTGGTGGAGTTTTTAAAATAATTTTATCCAATTAGCTGTGTCATTATTATGAATTACATTTTTATTAATGTTTATCTCCTCTTATAGTCTTAATCAAATCCTAATTAGAGAAGTATGAAGAATCGCTGCACATTGACCCCTGGAACTTCACCAAATGTTATCCCTGTTTTGATAATGAAGACATAAGGTCCCAAACATCCTTTCATTATCCATAAGGATTGGACTTGTGCCTATGTCTCCTACTTCTTGTTGGTATGCAGAGACGAAGAGAATGTAAAGCAATAAATATATACAAAATCACTCACTGATTAAGTCACCACAGTGTCTGAAAAATAACAAAGGAATTTAAAAAAAGAAAACAGTCACTCACTTTGTGGTAGATTTTTGAATTAACAAGTTAAATCACAAATAGCTACAACAATGTGTTTAATTTTCCAACAGGGCCTAAAAAATCAGATATATTTAAAGAAAATTTAGCATAGGGACTAGTATATTTTCATAGTCTTCCCACCAAAAAATGTAAACTTCTGTTTTTAGTCTTTTCTTGTGATTACCGTGGGACTGTATTTGTGACTACAATTAACTGTGTGTGTATGTTTGCTAAATTTCTAATTAAGAAAATTAATAAAATGAGTAGAATGAATGTTGCTGGAAATATATTCTTTATGAAATTAAACTCTTTTTTTTTTTTTTTTTTTTTGAGACAGAGCCTCAAGCTGTCTTCCTGGGTAGAGTGCGTGCCATCACAGCTCACAGCAACCTCCAACTCCTGGGCTCAAGCGATTGTCCTGTCTCCACCTTCCAAGTAGCTGGGACAACAGGCGCCCACCACAACGCCCAGCTATTTTTTGGTTGCAGCCATCATTGTTGTTTGGCAGGCCCGGACTGGATTCAAACCCACCAGCTCAGGTGTATGTGGCTGGTGCCTTAGCTGCTTGAGCCACGGGCACCAAGCTGAAATTAAACTTTTATAAATATAAATCACAGTCATTTGAGAACATCTAGAAACACGGTTTAAGAAGAAAATACATCTACAATCCTCCCTGCCTTGAGATCCTTCCTCATTAGTGTCATTTCTGTTTATTATCTTCTAGGAATTTATATATAAAGTACTGGAAAATACATTGCAATACTTGTGCACATTAGTATGCAAAAAGACAAAATATATGTTTGTCGTATATCTAGTTTGATGTAATATTTTACAGTGAACATTTAACATGTTGTTAAATACTTCTCAGAATGTTTAAAGACTCATTATATTATTTTCTGTAGTAGATTGAATATCTTTCCCAAAGATTATATCCTGGAAATGTGACCATCTATGAAGAGTCTTTGCACATGCAACTAAATTAAGCATTGCAAGATGAGATCATCGTGGATTAACTGGGTAGTCATCAAGTTCAATGATATATGTCCTAGGACAAGGAAGAAAAGGCAAAGAAATGCACAGCAGAGGAGGCCTGGCGGGAACGGGCTGAGACTGGAGTCAGACACCTATATACTAAGGAAGACTGAGGGCTGTGGTTTCCGCTAGAAACTAAGAAAGAGACATGGGCTAGGTCCTCCCTCAGAGTCTCGGAGAGGAAACAACCCAGCTAAAGCCTTATTTTGGAATTTTGGCCTACAGAAAGCTGAGAGAATATATGTCCATTGTTTTAAGCTATGCAGTTTTTGGTAATTTATTACAGCGAGCCTAGAAAACTAATCCAGTAGCCATCCTTCATAAGGGCACCTCCCTCAGGTGCCTGAAACTATGGATGGCACAGTTGTGCTCCATCAGTAATGCACTGTGTATATGACAGTGGTGCTGTAAGAATACAGTGGAGTTGCCCTACACAGTGTATTATTGTTTATCTTTTATACTGTATTTTTACTGTTTCTTTTCTATGTTTAGATGTGTTTAGATACACAAGTGCTTACCATTGTGTTAAAATTGCCTAGAGTATTCAGTACAGGAACAAGCTGTACAGATTTGTAGCCTAGGAGCCAAAGGTACACTGTATAGTCCAGGAGTGTGGGAGGCCGTACCGTCTAGGTGTGTGCGAGTACACCATGTGATGTTCACACAATAAGAAACCACCCAAAGACACATTTCTCAGAAGGTATCTTTGTATTTTAAGAGACACATGAATGTCATATTATGCATGGATTTCTTTTTCCTTTTTCAGAATTTCACATATAGAAGATTTATTCTTACCAGAGATCTTAGCAAGTTCAATAAATGACTTTTTTTCTTAAAAAAAAAAAAGAAAAGAAAAAATAAAGAAAAGCACTTGCCAGCATCTCTATGATACAGGTATAAGAATCGCAAACATCACTACTCTTGCACTGGGGGCCATCATTAAGTAAAAGAGTTCCTTAAGTACAAAGCACTTTGACACCAAGATAGTTATCTGATAACTGAGGATACTAATTGACTCACTGATAGAATATACATTGACCAAGAGGATAATTCACATCCTGGGCAAGGTGGAGTGGGATGGTGCAATATGTCAGCAACTTAATTGAGATGGCATTCAATTTAATATGTGTGAATTGTTTACTTCTGGAATTTTCCATTTAATATTTCCAGACCCCAGTTAACTGGTTTGTGAAACCTTGGTGGGGGGTAGGGGGCGGGCATTACTGCACACATTCTATAGCTATACCAGTATTTATTGTATGTTAATTTATTTTTAACATGCCATTTCTTATGCCTGCAAAATTTCTGTACAAAAATCTTTGTGTTTCTGAGTACGCCCATGACTTGAATATCTAAAAACTGAGTTTTAATGCTAAAAATGATGGAAATTCTCACATTTCTCTTCAAAATTGAGAGAATTTACAATCCCATTGGTGGTTGTCATAGAACTTAGAAGAGGGCAAGGTGGTATTTCTTCAAGTACTGTATTTAATACAGCTTGGAAATATTAAAGAGGTGATTTTGGAAATGAAAATTGGCATTTTTATAATTTAGTATTCATAATTACCTGCTTTTGTTTTTCCTATTCCAAAAGCTTAGACTCTCAGCTGAGAGTCAATGAAAGCTTACCCATCTGCAGAGATAATTCTCACTAATATAGTTCTTCATTAGTATAGATAATCAGAAATTAAACTGCAAAAGTATATATATCTTGGATTAATTTCATATGTGTGTAGAGATAATGGAATTTAAATGTGTTTTTTATAACCTATGGGATTTTAATAGAAAAATATTGTATGTCTAATACAAGATAATTATATTTTCATCGAACTCATTTAACTAATATAAATAAAATTATCAAAATAAAATAAAATGCTTAAAAATTAAATGATCATTTCAAGTATCAATGCGTAAGTATAAAAAGACAATTTATGAAAATTCCATTTCTAAGCAAATATTCTTTTAAATTAATTCTTATGGGAAAAATTAAAAAATAATGATTCTAGGTAGGTAATGACAAATTTATTTAAATTTTTAATTTTTAATTGTTAACCAAATCCAGTATGGTTTGGTTCACCCAAAAGGGAATTAGATATAATTGTTTTGTTCAGTTTTGATCTTTTTATATTTCAATGATAATGACAACTAATGAGTTCATATAAAATATTCAGTCTGAAAACTCTTTTAAGAGTATGTGTATTTGAGATTTTGCTTTTTAAGGGAAGACCGACTGCTTCCTCTGTTGAATACTAGGGTTGCAACTTCAGAAGACATTGAAGTGTTGTCTACAGAGACAGAAAGTAACGCAATAACAATCTTGAAATCTTCCTATTGCTGTCACTTCCCTTAAGAAAGGAGGAAAATTCATAACAGCCAGTTACAAGATGATTTGGGATGAGCTTCTATTTAAGAACCCAAGTCACTTTCTTTATTGTGTTTTATGTTGTGTAAAAAATAAGGGCAAGTTCAGTAAACATGCTTTTATGCAAGCGATAAAATAAATTGCAGTGTAGTTTGTGATACTTTCTCAGAAATTTGATCGGTATTGAAATAGTTTTGTCCTTACAAGAAAACTCAACAATAATGAGAAGCAATTCCTTAAAATTAAACTAACATGAAAGTCTAGACCTTCTTATCATACCTGCAGGATGATTAACATCAGACATCCTTAAATAATTTGTTGTTTAAATTTACATTTATGATTATAGTTCAATGCGTATTAACACCAGATCGGGCGTCACTTAAAAAAAGATTATATTTTCTACTTGGTAAGGATCATACACACATCCATCACTCCTATAGTTCAATCAACAAGGTTTTTTTTATATTATGTATTATATATCTCATAGTTCTCTCTTTTAAAAAACCTTAAATGGCCTAGTTAAACTAACAAGTTGATTAACATGGGGTATGAATTACTTGATTTCACAAAACAGGGAATAGATGAAGGTATTCATGTCCCTCCAATAAATAAGATATTTATAAATAAGTTATATCTAAGGCAAATATACATGCAGTTACCACTTGCAGTTATTACATTCTATTCACTAGATACTGCTCAAAGCACTCTTCTTGTGTTATATTATTTAATTCTTGTTCAAGCCCCATCAAGTTTTATTATACTCATTTTATAAATGAAGAACCTGATGCAATGGGAGGTTTATTCATTTGTTCTAGGTAATAGAGCTACAAAAATTTAGAGCTAGGACTTGAACTCAAGAAGTATGACTAAAGACCTTATATCGTCATTACTAAATTTATACATGTTCATTCTTCTAGTGAGATTTACTAATAAGCAGATATTTATAAAGTATTGCAAGTTAAAGTGAGTATTTATTTGTGACAATCACTCAGTTCCCGAGAAAAGACAGAATGCATGATATCCTCCTTTTGGAAGCTGGTACGTTTTATTAAGTGATAGTAGATATGTATTTAATATTTTATATATTTACATACACAAATTTTTGTTCTACTATAAAATACTTGTTCTTAGCAGACCACCCTTACAAGCATTAACTAGAAATCTGTGGAAAATAAACAAATTTCTCTATCTTTTTTACATTCTGAGGTCATGAGGACTTCGGGATGTAAGGTTCCCAAAAGGAGAAAAAGGAAAGACAAGTTCAACTCTAACGTTACCATTCCCACTGTTAGGTTCGTAGGATGCTCTGAATGGCTGAGAACACAAACAGAGCATCCAGGGACTAGGAAACCAAAAGTTAAAGTTTAGGATTCACCAAGAGTAGAGTGCCTTGATAAATAACCACAAACTGAAGGAATGCAAATTGGGTAAATTAGAAATACACAAGCTCACATAAAGAACGAAAGCCAGATCCAAATTGTACCAGTTTCAGATTGGATGTACTTGGTTTACTTTTAGCCTAACTTCCATGTTTTTAATCCTTTAGCAGAAACAGAGACAAATACAAACATTTGTGCAGCAATATGTCATCATCAGAATCTCAATATTGCTTCATATTTTTTCATAAATACTTTCAGAATTCTATTAAAAATGAACAAATTTTCATTATTCACATTGCTCCTGCTTTTGCAAATGCTACCCATGTTCTAAGAACGATGGGGCCGGTAGAGATGGTGAGGGGATGTAAGTTGGAAAGTGATAGAAGCTGCTTCACAGCCCAAATCTTCCCTGTCTCAGTGGTTTCCTTGACATTATGCTTGATTCAAGGACTTAGTCAGTTCTACGTTTTAATAGTCACTCTCTCATTCTTTTCCTTTCTTCTTTCTCCTTTTCTCTCTTTTTTGTAGTTTTCCACCCAGAGTCCATGGAAGTCACTTAGTAAAACTCCATATTAGTTTCTCTTCCATTTTTCTAATTGATAGTACTTACTAGAAATGATCAATCCACTTAGAAATTTTAATTTTGGGCCTGGTGGCCATAGGCTTAGTCACCAGATTCCAATACATTTATAGCTAATGTTTTTTTTATGAGAATGGATCTCCTTTGTAAGTTCTGTATTATCTAGGCTGTCTCTATTTCCTTCACATCATGCCTATTTCCAAACTGGTCATTTTTTTAAATAGATTTATCCTTTTTTTTTTTTTTTTTTTTTTTGCATTTTCTTGTATAAACTGACTGAAGTTAAAAATGGCAGTCTAATTCTGTTTACTACCCTTTACCTCCAAATTTACGAATTATTATTACTATTATTATTGTTATTTTGCAGTTTTTGGCCTGAGCTGGATTTGAACCTGCCACCTCTGGCATATGTGACGGGCACCCTACTCCTTTGAGCCACAGGCACCGCCCAATTTACAGACTCCTTTTAGTTTAACTTTTAGACACATATGATTTGCCTTCCAATTTACAGCAGGCAAAACTATAATGAAATATTCTACCATGGCATAAAATTAATTACCATTTTTCTACCTTCAAATATTACTGTTCTTGCTGTCTGATATTTAAATTAAGCAGATTTTTTATATTATACCACTATACCACTGTGTATAAAAAGAGTCAAACGTTACAATGAGTAATGAAATACTGTCATAATACTACACACTGAATAAAATGAAGGTCTGGATTACAGAGAGCACAGGGGAAATGATGAGACATTGTTATGGTGGAAGTTTCTGATGGGATTTGTTGACTAATTAGATCATACGGAAAAAGAGAAGTATTAACAGTGACTTCTAGATTTCTCTTGGAGCCTTAGAGGATGATAGTATCAAACACTATCATAGGAAAAATGGGAAAGGAGTGAAATCTGAGGGATGGAAAATGTAGCGATCTTTCAGAAGCACTCAGTTCTGGCTTTCTAGGTGGATAGTTGGGATAAGCAGATAAGTTCATGTCCCGAGAGAGAGAAGCCAAGAGTAGACATATAAATTTAAGAGTTCTGACTCATAGAGACCTCTTCAAAGCTATTCACCATAAAAAGACCTTGAAGAAAGTTAGATGAAAAAGAATTCAATCTCAAATTACAATCTTGTAAAATAATAAGTTCTATCAGAAAAAAAAAATAAAAAAGAGGAGAAATAATAAATGGTCTTAGCATAGGAGAAAAACATGGTGTAACAAAATGAAAACATGGTGTAACAAAATGTTTTGCTTTCTCAGAGTACAATGCTAAAATTCACAAACAAGGAAAAAAAATGGCAGTTATATTAAGTAAAATGTAGCACTTTCTATTAGATATAAAATTTCAAATTTTGTCATAGTATTCTTTTAAGTAAAATTATTAATCCTCTGAAAAATTTCTATTCATTCCTTTTAAATTGAGTATTATTAAGAAATGAACATTCTAATAAATATGTAGAGGTGCATTTGATATGAGCTTCACTAGATTTGAAGACAAGAAAATTATCAAAGAAATTTGATCAGAAGAAATTTTATAATTGAAAATTTGTGTAATTATTTGTCAGTGAATTAATAAAATAATTATTCATCTTTTTAGATTTCAATATAATCTAAAACTTTCAAATACTTGAAAATTATACCTAATTTGTAAGTACTCAGAAACTTTCATGTGTTAGATATGTAACAATATTTTATATATATGGTTGTAATATATTGAGAGAATAAATCAAATTTTATTACAGTACATGCAATATCATGTGAGTATTATAAGTATTTACACATGTGTTTGTGTAAACACACTTAATACTGACAGGGCTTGGTTTCTCTTCACGTGGGTTCTTTTGTCACAACCCTGCAACCCACATGAAAAATGCTATGTTTTACTCATCACATTTCCTCCCTTTTCCTGTTGCTAATGATCTGCATTTTTCTCTTTTCCTATTCCCTCTAGAAGCCATCTATCTAATGTGTAAATATGGATAATGGTGGTAAATCCAACCAATTATTCTCTGTTAATTCATTAGCTAGATAATGTGTTATCTCTCCAAGGAAACATAAAGTCTGTCTTTCCATATAGATCTCCTATAAAATGTCTACAGGGAGAAACACTAATGCTGAAAATTTAAAAAGATCCAACTGGGAGTTAATTTATTCAAGGGGGATTTACTCAGAGTCCCTCAAATCACATTAATAGAGCAGCTGCCGGCTCTAATTATGCATAAATCAATTCCAAGTTCCCACAAGGAACTATCAGAGCAATATCTTCTAAAAGGGAGAGCAAAATGCCTTTTGTCATTATTGGTGGCAGTGCTTTTCATTATCAAGGTTTTAACAAATAGAGCTAGATGTTATTTTCTTTTCTTTCTTTCTTTCTTTTTTTTCTTTTTTGAGACAGTGTGTCATTTGTTGCCCTCTGTAGAGTACTGAGACAGCACAGCTCACAGTAACTTCAACCTTTTAGGCTCAAATGATTCTCTTGCCTCAGCCTCCCAAGTATCTGGGACTACAGGTGCTGGTCACAATGCCAGGCTATTTTTTAGAGACAGAGTCTGATTTTTACTCAACCTGGTCTCGAGCTCCTGAGCTCAAGCAGTTCACACACACACCATGGCCTCCCAGAGTGCTAGGATTACAGGAATATATATATATATTCACATATATATATATCACAATATATATATATCACAATATGATAAATATATATACACACACAATATGATAAATATATATATATATATTCCTGGTTAGCAGTATAATTATATACTGCTATATGTATATATACAATATGAATAAAAATGTATGAACATTGAATTAATTAATTGAAAAGAAGCTATTTTAATAATCACAGTTTCTTACTTTTGAATTTATTGTCCTTCTTGGTCATGTCCTTAACTAGTTTCTAAATCATATTGACATTGTGGTTTAAACATATATCATCATCTTTCCACTTTATCCCACTCTAATCACCACCATTCTCAAAGACTGAACATATGTTAAGCCACAAAAATATGATTTTTAAAATATTTTTAAAATATTTAAAATATTATTATTAAAATATTAAAATATATTTAAAATATTTAAAATCATATCAAGTATCTTCTCAGACCACAACCTAGTCAAACCAGAATACAATATCAAGAGTAAATTTCGAAACTATAAAGATTGATGGACATTCAACATCATCCTGAAGGATCATTGAATCAATGAAGAAATTAAGATGGAAATAAAAATATTTTTGGAAACACAACATATTACAACCTGTGAGACACAAGCAAAGTGGTGCTAAGAGGGTAATTTATAACATAGACACTTATTTTTTAAAAACCTAGAAATATTGCAGGTAAACAATTCAATGATTCACCTCAATAAACTAGAAATGCAAGAACTAACCAAATCAAAATTTGTAGGGAAAAAAAGTAGATAGAACAGGACTACAGGAAATAGAACATAAATAAAAAATGCAAAGGATCAACAAAAAGAAAAGGTATTTCTTCAAAAAGATAAAAGCTGATAAACACTAGCTAAAATGACCAAGAGAGGAAAATTCCCATACAGACAAATTTAGAAATGAAAAGGGGACATTACAGCTATATCACATAAATGCAGAAGATTGTCAAAGACTGTTATGAACAATTATTTGCTAACACACTGGAAACACTAAAAGAAATGGATGAGTTCCTGAAAACATACAATCCAGCAAGACATAATAAGGAAGAAATAGAAAATCTAAATAGATCAATAATGAGTAACAACATTTAATTAGTAATAAAAAGCCTCACAACAAAGAAAAGCCCGGGACCAGAAGATTCACTACTGAATTCTACCAAACATATGAAGAAGACTTCAGACCAATGTTCTTCAAACTATTCCAAATATGTTGAATGACAAATAATTCTTCCTAACTTATTATATGAATCCAGAATTATCCTGATGCCAAAACCAGATAGACACAATAAAAAAAGAATATAGACCAATATCTCTAATGAACACAGCCGCAAAAATCCTCAGTAAAATACTAGCAAATCATATCCAACAGCATATCAAAAAGATAAAGCACTATGATCAGGTGGCATTTAAATCAGGGATGAAAGGATGATTGAACATATGAAATCAATAAACATAAGACATCCTATAAACTGAATGAAGAAAAATACGATTATTTTAATTCATGCAGAAAAAATATTTGACATAATGCAACGCCCTTTCATCATAAAAACTCTAAAGGAACCACGGATAGACGGAACATACCTCAAAACACAAAAATCCATGAGTGAAAAACCCACAGGTAACATCACATTGCATGGAGAATAGACAAGGGTAGACACTTTCATGATTCCTGAGTAACAGTACTGTAAGTCCTACCTGGGGCAATCAGAGAAGAGAAAGAAATAAAAGACATCCAGTTTGGAAAATAAGAAGTCAAATTTTTCTTCTGTGCAGATTATGTCAACTTACATCTGGAACCTAAACCCTACCCCAAAAAACTCTTAGAACTCATAAACAAATTCAGTACAGTTTCCAAATACAATATCGACATATAAAAATCAGTAGCATTTATATATACCAATAATGAAATAGTTGAGCAAGAAATCAAGCAGTCAGTTTCATTCATAATAGCTGCAGAAAATACTTATGTACCCTAGGAATAAGTTTGACAAAAGAAGAGAAAGAACTCTACAAGAACTCTACAAGATTTATTAATAAAAGAATGATGCAATTTAGTTGGCAGTGTGGAATTAACGTTTTTTACAAAGAAGACTTAGATCAGTAACAGGAACACAGGAATAATAAACTCACTATACAATTTTATGTCCTTACCTGTTACACTCTAGAGAAAGGAAGCATGTGTAAGTAGGATATAAATACATATTAAGGGCTGTGAAAGGAAAGAGTCAATATTTTTAACTCACAAATTCAGGAAAAGCAGTACGCAAAGCAGCACTACAGAACTGATGAAAATAAGTTTTAACTCGCTCGGCTTATCAGTGTTGCTTGTTGCTGGAGGGATTCATTTGTTTCTGTCCATGTGGGATTTTATGTTCATTTATTTCTTATTATTACTATTATTATTTTAACTTAATTTTTTATCAAATCATAACTATATCCATTTAGGCAGGTACAATGTGATTATTTGTATACAGTGTGGAATGCTTACATCAAATTGATCAACATAACCATCAGCTCACTTACTTATTTTTGAGGTAAGACATTTATAATAAATATACTGTTAGTTGTTTTGAAATGTACCCTTGCATTGTGCACATTTGCTGAGATCCCACCAAATGCCCTCCCTCCATTTGCCTTCCTCCCTCCACTCCTCTCCTTCTTGCAGGACTATATTTATGTTTTATCATTCATATGCATGTGTAAATGATTATATATTGGTTTCATTATAGTATTGAGTACCTTGGATACTTTTTTACATTCTTGAGATACTTTACTAAGAAGAATATGTTCCAGCTCCATCCAGGTAAATATAAAAAATGTAAAGTCTCCATCTTTTATATGGCTGCATAGTATTCTATGGTATACATACTAGGTTATCTACCCAGATGAACAAAAATTATTTTACAACAAAGACATTTGCTCCAGAATGTTTATGGAAGCCCAATCCATAATTGCCAAGTCATGGAGGCAGCCCAAATGCCTATCAACCCATGAATGGATTAACAAATTGTGGTATATGTATACCATGGATTTTATGTTTCTTTTTGTGTATCTCAAAACTTTCGTAATGACCCATGTATATGCAATGCAATGCAATCATTAAAAAATGAGTGAAACCATGTTATTGGCAGCAACACACATGGAATCAGAGGTCATTATGTTAAGTGAAACAAACCAAGCACAGAAAGACAAATACTACATGTTCTAATTCATATGCAGGAGCTAAAAAACTTGACCTACTGTGCAGAGAGAACAGACTACAGATAGAGACTGGGAAGGTGGCCTGGAGGAAGGGGTAATAAAGAGACGTTAGTTGTGGGTACAGACATATAATTATATAAAAGAAACACATTTTAATGTTTGATACAGACTAGGATGACTATAATTAGTAACAATATTACACATATTTCAATGTAACTAGAAGAGTGGACTTGAGATGAGACCCACACATAAATCTGATAAACTGATTTATCACTGAGGTGGTGACTTGATTATTACACGCTCTATGCATTAACAAACACTTGCATATATCCTATAAATATGTAAAATGTTATATATCAAAAAATGGAAAAGTGAATAAAGATTGATTATTGATTCCAAATATTATAGGAAAAGATGAAACAATAGAATTAAGGGGAAACTTGGGAACGCCTGTGGCCCCATGTGCTGAGGATGGCGGGTTCGAACCCAGCCCCGGCCAAACTGCAACAAAAAAAAAAATGCCAGGTGTTGTGGCAGGCACCTGTGGTCCCAATTACTCGGGAGGCTGAGGCAAGAGAATCACCTAAGCCCAGGAGTTGGAGGTTGCTGTGAGCTGTGTGACTCCATAGGCACTCTTCTGAGGACGACAAAGTGAGACTCTGTGTCTACAAAAAAAAAAAAAAAAAAAAAAAAAAAAAAAGAATGAAGGGGAAACTCACAAAAACAACTTGAAGAGAATATTGCAGATAATTTGAATTGAAAGTTACCTTTAAATTTCACGTATTATTCGCATGAAATTTTATAGTATTTGATTATTAAATATAGTTGATAATTTTTATTCTTTGTAATTAATATGAAAATTATATAATTTATATTATTAAATGTTTCAGATTTCACTGGTAATAAAGATTTAGTTGAATAGTATTGTATTAATGTTAATAATAAAGTGTGCAGGTGGAGGAAGATCTGTGGGAGAGAGAGAGACGTGGCATAGAACATCATTTCCTTTTTAAAATGATTCTTCAATGCACAAAAATTGTTTTCACAAACACTATTTATAGATCTGTACATTTTTTTTTTTTTTTTGAAAAATTCAATTTTTTGGTTGTGGGAATTTTTGCAAAGGAGATGTCAAGCTTATATTCAATTCCCTAGAAGAGTCGAAACAGAAATCTCAAGTATAATTTTTCATCTATGATCATCTGTATTACAAAATGAACTTGGCTTCCAAGGAAGTAATTACTCAAATCTCTCTCTACATGCAGTTAGTGCATTGTGAATACATATATTTCTAGACAAAAGTGAAAAAGGTGAAAAAACAGGACCATGAAAACACCAGCAGCAACAACAAAAGCCTCAGCTGTTTCTCTTTTAGGTAGATGAGTCTGAGCTACATTATGTCATTTGAAAATCTTGGGGTGATTTGTTAGGAGCATCATGACTTGCAACTAACAAGAAAGTTTAATGTTTCAATTTCCTGTGGTTTAACACCACCTTAAAGTTGTCAGATATCAAATGGTTCACCTGATTCAATGAGTTACTGGCATTTAGAACCTTCGCTGTGAGTTCAAAATGCTAGTCTATTACTTAAAGCTGATCCTTTTTTTTTTTTAATTTATTTTCTGAGCATTGGACACTGCAGAAGCTGCTATTCCTAATATTTAATAGTTAATTTATTTCTGTTTCACCAGAAATATAGGCCTAACAATTAAGCAAGAGCTTGTATCCATTAACAACCCCATGAATTGCAAATGTCTGTTTAGTGATGGGGATGAGCATGTGAAAACACCATAACATTGTCCAAACAAAAACAATTCGGAAAACAAAAATTTATATGTGAACTTTGTGAAAATTTATTAGAGAACCAGATTTGTCTGTCTTATAGGTCTGTACTTCAGAGTCCTATTTCTGTCCAAAACTACATCATGCTCCTGTTGAAACAAAATATATGATGTAAAGACATATTTTATGGACTATAGTCTCATTAGAAAGAAGTGGAAAGACCTCAATCACTGAGCATCTCCTAATATTTGGGATTTAACAAAGAGTAGAGAGAAATATTAATTGAAATATATTTAAATATCGCTTTAAATACAAAATTATACAATTAATTATTTAATTAATTTAATATGCCCTTGCTACATGCCAAGCACGGTGGTGCTTAAAAATGTTATCTAATTTAATTTTTGCCAAAAGTATGAAGTATAAGTTTTATTATTGTTTTATTATTGTTTCCTCATTTTACAGATGAGGAAAATAGGTTTGAAAAAATTATATAGTATTTCAGTGTTTACGTATCTCACGAATGTGGTTTCAGGATTCCAGTTACACATATCACCTCCAGAAGAGACTGACTGTGTTTTCAATAGTTCTCAGAAAACTAGAGATTGACATATATTCATCTATTTATTAACTACCAGAAGGATTTCTATGACACATACATTATAAAAAACATTCCATGTGATGTAACTGTAAATAGTTTAACTTAAACATTAAATAAGTAATTTGAATTATAAAGCAATTAACTGCTATATTAAATGTTCAAAATTGCTATAGTAATTTAATATACTCTTACTATTTTCCAGGTACTATGCAGCTTAAAGACATTATCTCATTTAGGTATATCGTTATATTTGAATGAAACTCAGAAATGAGCTATAATACAGAAACACCATTCAGTTTTAAACAGATAAAGCTGAGAGTCTTCGTCTGTTTTCTGATTCACGTTTCTGGAGGCTGGGAAGTTCAATGTCAGGATGCCAACATCTGATGAGAGCCTTCATTTTACATTATCCCATGTTGGAAGATGGAGGGTGGAAGGGAGAATAAGCAGACGCAACAGAGGAAATCTGGCAACGCTTACTTTTTTAATTGGAAGCCCACTTCTATAATAATAACTTACAACTGCAATAAAGATATTAATCTATTAATCCATAAGGTCGCTGTCCTCACCAGGAGTGGTGGCTCACTCCCGTAATCCTAGCACTCTGGGTGGCCGACGTGGGTGGATTGCCTGATCTCACAGGTTGGAGAAGCCTGAGCCACAGTGACACCCCATTTCTAAAAATAGCTGGTGTTGTGATAGGCACCTGTAGTCCCAGCTACTCAGAAGGCTGAGGCAAGAGGATCCCTCGGTCCCAAGAGATTGCTGTGAGCTATGATGCCACAGCATTCTACTGAGGTTAACAAAGTAAGACTCTGTCTCAAAAAAAAGTCACTCTTCTCATGACCTAGTCATCTTCTAAAGGTCCTGTATCTAATAACTTCACAATGTCAATTAAAATTCAACATGATTTTTGGAACAAACATTACAACCATAGCATAGGAAACAACATACCTGGATATGCTTAGAACCTACAGGGCACAAAGAAACGAGTCAAAACTACTCTGGTTTTGAAATGTGAAGTACTCACCTGGCTATTTATAGTTTCTTCCACAATTATTAGGCCTCTAACATATTGTAGGTACATTTGTGAAGACTTTTTAAATGTACTTTACTCATAAAGGTCTTAGAATAAAATTTGCTATCACTTATGGGATGCCAGAATCTATACTAAGAATTTTTCATGGATTATCAATGTAGTGCATTTATGAACTAAAAAGTAAATATCCGTTTTAGTTACAAATCAAATGCTGTGTCTGATAGTTTGTTACTTGTCCAATATTCCACAGCAATTAAGTAGAAAACATACTACTGCAACGTATTCAAACTATAGAGCAATATTTTAAAATGCTAAGTATCCGGAGATGTTACTAGAAGGCATATTAACTCTTCTTGTATTTCTGAAAGTGATGTGAGAAAATGCATGTGAGCTCAGACAAGGAAACTGGCATATGGAATATCAGAAATTTCATTTTTTGAGTCATTATGTGTCCAGCCCTGCTCTCACCATTTTTTTTTTTTTTGTGTAGATTGATTTAATCTACTTAACATTTTTATAGAGGATATTGTTGTTATTTTCATTTACTGAAATTTTAATCATCATTAAGAAACAAGAACTGAGTAGTTTAATTCTGGTCAAAAATCACAAATCCAGCATTTGCTTCAGTCTTAGTTTGTAGCTGGAAAATGTAATTACTTTTGTTTTGGACACTCCACCTCACTGCGTTTCTTCTGCCTGACAACCAAAAAACTATTTTCTCTATTTTTGAGAATAGTACCTACCATCTCTTGGAGAGATTAGACCTATTTCATTCAATTTGATCCTAGAATACTACTCTAAAATAGCTCTCTGCCTCAGTAAGGAGTTAGATGCATGGCTATGCACATTTGTAAATACTCTGTCTGCAATAACCTATTATTGAGTTTTATTTCAATATGTATAATACCCATATATTATTTATAGTTAGATGATGTGGCTCAGCTTGGTTCAATAAAACCTTGTCTCTCTCTCCTAGGAATACTGAATTGAACTGAAGGTGAATGGGAATCATTCTGACCCCAGTACACAGAAGAACCTGAAAAATATTTCCTATTTATACAGTTTTTACTTATATGCCCTTCTTGAAGAGTAACATAATACAATTAGTTATCTTTATTTTGTAAATATTTTCCTATTCTGCATCATTCCAATATTTTATTTTTCTCCGAGGAAAACACATTTTCTGTTACCTGAATCTGAAACATCCCAACTGGTACAACATGTTATAGGCTGTGGTCAATCCTATCATTTCACATAAGTTTTCATCAAATTCATTTAACTGATGCTTGTTAAGCTCTTACTATAGATAAAATAATTAAATCAAAACCAAGTTAAAATTAATAAATTGAGAATAAGATATGAGATTAACATGGGAGAAGTTTAACTAACAAACAATAATTATAATAAATTTCTCAATTACTAAGCCACTATTTTGTGCCAATTATACATTAACCTATCATTTTTTATTAAATAATAGCTATGTACATTTATGGGGTACAATGTGCTGATTTGATAAACAATATGAAATGCTTTCATCAAACTGATTAACATAACCATCACCTCACTTATTTGTTGTGGTCAGACATTTATACTCTATGCTTACTAGATTTGTAATGTACCCTTGCATTGTGCACAATAGGTGAGGTCCCGCCAAATACCTTCCCTCCTCCTGCCTTCTCCCCTTCCCTCACTGTCTTCTCCCCTCCTTCTTTTTGGATTATAGTTGTGTTTTATCATTTGTATAATTGTGTAAGTCATTATATATTGGTTTCATAATGGTATTGAGTATATTGGATACTTTTTTTTCCATTATTGAGATACTTTACTAAGAATATGCCTCACTTCCATCCAGGTAAATATAAAAAAGATATAAAGTTTCCATCCTTTTTTATGGCTGCATAATATTCCACGGTATACACATACCACAATTTGTTAATCCATTCATCGTTTGATGGACACTTGGACAGCTTCTATGACTTGGCAATTACAAATTGGGCTGCAATAAACATTCTGGTGCAAATGTCTTTGTTGTAAAATGATTTTGTTCAACTGGGTAGATACCAAGTAGAGGAATTGCAGGATTATATGGTAAGTCTACTTTTAGTTCCTTGAGAATTCTCCAAACTTCTTTCTAAAAAGGTCATATTAGTTTGCAATCCTATCAGCAGTACAGAAGTGTTCCCTTCTGTCCACAGCCACACCAACATAACCAAGTAGTTTTAACCTATACTTTTATGATGGAGCAATTTGTATGCAGAACCAATGTTTGGTGTTGAGATATTTTGGAAATAAGTGACTGTAACTTTAGCTCGCTCAGGTATGGATCTAATATAATTTAAGGTTAAAAAAATAAACTATTCAATGCCGTTCGTTAAATATTTATTGTATGTTCAGAATTTTAAGTACAGCTTAGTTAAAACCCAAACAGGAATCCTACAGTATATTATAAACTTAAAATTATGACAAAAAGTAACATAACAATTGAATTAACTGTAATTCTATACAATGTAAACCTCTCCAGCATATAGAATCACAAGCCTATTGCTATATTATCTCTATGTTATAACATATATTATTATATGTTATATATAATATGTATTATGACATAATATTATATAATTGTAATGTATTATATGTATACATACATTACATAAAACAAATAATATAATTTGTTATTTTTCATGTTTAAACTAAAGGGAAGTGAGTTTGACTTGAAACAATGGGACAGAACCCTAATTGGAAATAACTAAAAAATAGCATTCACTTTTAGGCACACCCTATTTTGATGTTATCAGAATGCTTCAGTGTACAGAAGCCTACCGGCAACTCTTCTAGAGAGCAGGGAAACCCAGGGATACATGGCAAACACCACAAACCACTTTTTAATAAGGGATTTGGTGCAAGGATGATGGAAAAATCTGAAAAGCAGAACAATTAGTTGAAGCTGAGAGGCAGAAAAACTTGTAAGACTTCTGTACAGTGTGCAAGGTTGATTATAGGACATAGATTGAAATTGGAGGCCAATGACAGAGAAGGATCCTGGGTTCCATGACAGAATTTCTACTGAGACTCTGACAGGATATGCATTAGATCAGGTGAATAGACAATAGGCTAGCACTCAAAGTAACTGGTACTGGTCTCAAATCAGTCATTTCAGTCACCTACTCATTGCTTAATTGATTGTTGAACCAAACATTTTAATAGAGAAACAAAAAACAAGTAAAAGATTCAGGTTGGAAATTGTTTTGCAATGTTTCAGAAAATTTCACGGTCTTATGCAAAAATAATCATGCATGCCAACAAGAAAATAACTGTATGCCAAAAGAGAGGAGGAAAACACAAACAGAAATACAGTAAAACTGCCAAAAAACAGAAAGAGGTAAATTATAAAGGTAGGCGGAAAATAAAAGAAGCAGAAAAAAGGCAAAGGCACATTGCCTTCAAAGAAAGACTTCCCCAGAGAAACAATAGACGCAACAGACAATGGGCTGACATCTTTGAAGTGCCAACATAGAATTCAATGCCTTATGAAAACCTCATTCATAAATAAAGACAATATAAATTTTTAGAAAAACAAAAACTGGGAGAAGTCTGTTGTGTACGGCCCGGATTAAGGAAAATGCTACAGGAAGATTTTCTGGCATTGGAAAACAATTACATAGAACCATGGGGATAAAGGAAGCACAATGAAGGATGTCGCAGGCAAATATGAGGATAGATCAAATGAATTTTACTAAGGAAATAGTCACATCTTTTGGAGCTTTACACATAATATTTATGAGCATTAAATGCCTAAGATGTTAAAGGCTTAAGCTATGTAAGCACATTAAAGCACATATATGTAATAACATATTTAAGAATTATAAGAACTTTGCATTTCAATCACTTTCTGGCCCTTTAACTGAGAGCAAGTGAAACATACTTGCATTTCTTTTTATTATTCATTTATTTATTTATTTTTGGTGCTGTGACTCAGTTGCAAACCAGATACTTGCATTTCTGAAATATGGAAAAACATTCTAATTTTATCTTTCCTTTAATCAGTCAAAGGTATATCTTGTCAACTTAAGATTACTAATCAACTGAAAGTAAAATGGTAACTAACAAAGCATCAAAAGGAAAATAGTTAAGTCTAACAATAAACTTCCAGAAGAATGGAAGAAAGGAGTAAAATCCAGTGACACATAATAAGATGGCATACTTGAACACAGATCTATCAGTAATTAGAGTAATTATGAAAAAGTAATAATTAAAAAAAAAGTTTGTCACACTGGTTTTAAAAATATATGCCACTAAACCATTGAAACTTCCATATAGCGAATATAAAGTGGGTGGAAAGGATGGAAAAAGATAAACAATGACATTATGAAAGACTTTAACAGAACTGGCATATGATAAGTATTCAATAAACAATAATTTTATTACACCTCATGTTACACCTTGAGACATTATTACCTGGATTTCTTTTTTTTTTCTTTTTCTAACCTTCACAATGTTCAATTTATTGTATATTATGGAATTTTCTTGTTCTGGAATTATCTAACACTGGCTGTCTTATTGATGTATCTATTAGATTTCTGTGATGAGTACTTCACAACAACTCAAAATATCACTGTCTTACAACAATAAATATTTATTTTTCTTACATATAGAAACACGTTGGATTTAGATATGCCCCAACATGTTCTCATCTGGTAATAGCAGTGCCTGAGTTGTCCTCTTTTTAAGGCAGATGTAGAAATGTAAGGGCTAAATTAAGCTTCATAAGGAAATTTTAAACAGAAACTTGTGTGATCACCCAATATTCTGTCATTGGTGACAGCAATCATTTGGTTAAGCTCTAACCACAGTGGTGTGCTGCATGATTTCCTGGAGGGACTGTAAACTCACATAAGAAATAATGTGGATATATAATTTTGTTACAAGAAGGGAGTGAAGAGTTGGGGCAAAGATCCAATCTGTCATATCTCAAAAATTCACATTTACATTGGTCAACAATCACTCTCTTGATTAATTGCATTCACAATTCCACAGTTTAGGTTCTAAATAGGTTATATTTCATACATTTTGTAAGAACTTTCATAGCATTTTACATTTAGGATACAGATGTACATTTATATTTTTTATCTTGGACTTTACATTTTGCCTTTATACAATTATCCATGTTGAATTAATTTTTGTACATAAAAAGGTGTATGTCTAGTGTCTTTGTTTTTTGCACATGCAAGTCCAATTGTGTTCCATCATATTAATAATTTGTTAAATAGATTATTATTTCTTCTTTTTTTTTATTATTATTATTTTATTATTATTATAGATAAAAATATGCACCATAGATGTGGCCCAACCCATCACCCTCCCTCCACCCAAACCTCCCCCCTCCCTTCCCCTTCCTTGGTCCTTTCCTCATAGTCTTGTGGTA
>CAUYPK010067050.1:0-24447 GCA_963574355.1 Loris lydekkerianus | reverse complement strand
TCAGATCTTTGAGGGATGCAACTTCTTGTCTCAATGTGTCAAAATCTTTGGTCATTTGGCCTTTGAATTTATTGAATTCTTGAGACATCTGTTGGGTTACTGCTTGGAATTCTAATTTGATCTTATTTGCTATCTAGATTATGAATTCAATTTCTGACATCTCAGCTATTTGTTTGTGCATGGGATCTTGCGCTGTGTCTGCCCCATTGATTCTTGGGGGAGTTGATCTACTCTGATTATTCATATTTCCAGAGTTTTTCTGTTGATTTTGCCTCATGATTGTTTTTCACCATTGCCTCTGGCCATTCTCAGAATTGGGGAGGTGTCTCTCCAAAATTAGACCCCAGTGAGATCACTCTATTGTTGTTGGATCTTTGTAGGGAGTGACCCTGTGTAATCCTCTGGTGCTCCAGCTAGGGAGTTCTGGTTGTGGAAGCAGCTCCAGCATGTGACACACCCAGATCCAGCAACAGGGCCAGAGATGGTGCACATGGTGCTGGGAGTTCCTGTCATCCAGTGACTTTGGCACAGACAGTCCAAGGCTCCAGCAGTCTCTGGCCAGGAGAAGGGCTCTGCGCAGATGCAGGGAGGGCTCCAGAGGGGACACAGCTACCAGTATCTCTGGCCAGATGTGCAGGTCAGTGTGCAGGTATGGAGAATACAGGAGGGAGGACACGGGATTGTGCAGCTCCCGCAGATCCTGGTCAGGGCATGTGGAGGCCTGCTGGGCATAGATCGCAGGTCGGGGTTCGTGGCACAGCTCTTATGGACATCTGGGCAGCACCAAGCCCAGGAGTTTGAGGTATCTATGAGCTGTGACACCAAAGCACTCTACACAAGGCAACAACCTGAGGCTCCAGTGTGCCAAAACCAGTCTCACTCTGCCCCTAAGGGTTAAGGCTTTAAGGCAGTTCATTCCCTGTGTTTAGACTGCTCAATGACTAGTATACTAGCTTCTGCTCAATCCTTATTCTGGAACCCTGAGGGCAGAGCTTGCTGTGGCAGTTCTCTCACAATAGCTTCCTGCAGCCCAGCTCTGTGGCTCATATTGGAGCCCTAGACAATGCCAAAAGTTCTCTCCACTCCTGCTCAAGCTCTCCCCAAGGCAGTTCAACTGAGTTGCAAGTCCCAAAATACCAAAACATTTTAAAGGTAACACCTTTCCAGTTTGTAGTCTCACTGCTGCTTGTACTTATGGTTGCCGGCCGGATTAGGTCGATCAAACACACGGAGCCACTTGCCAGTTTTCCACTGTTTTTGTCCTTGTCTTGGGTTCCAGAAGTCCCTTGATGACTCCCTGTATCCTCAATAGGTTGATTATAGGCAAATCTCACCAGCCAGAGATGCCTGGAGTCTTATATCCCCAGACTCACGGTGCCCAGTTGCAGGGAAGCTTTTACTCAGCTGCCATCTTGCTCCACCTTGTTCTCAGTGGACATTTTTAATCCTTTTGCCACTGTGGAAGTTGGAGTTTGATGAAAAGTTTCTGAGTGAATTTACGTTTGTGGTAGAGGATTGTGTTGGTCATTAAGGAGGACAGGTCTGAGAATATCCTGAAGAGCTGGTTTGGTTATGGCAAATTTCTTCAACTTATGAATGTCATTAAAGTATTTAATTTCTCCATCATAAATGAAACTCAGTTTAGCTGGATACAGGATCCAGGGTTGAAAGTTATTTTGCCTTAGGAGATTAAAAGTTGATGAGCACTCTCTTCTGGCTTGAAAAGTTTCAGCAGAGAGATCTGCAGTCATTCTGATATTCTTCCTTTTGTAGGTAATGAATTTCTTACATCTGGCTGCTTTCAGAATTTACTCCTTCATATTAAATTTAGTGAAGTTAATTATGATATGCCTGGGAGATGTCTTATTCAGATTGAGTCATGCTGGGGTTCTGAAACTGACTGCTATCTGAATTTCAGAATCTCTTGGCATTTCTGAAGAACTGTCTTTCATAATTTCATGGAGAAGGGTCTCTGTGACTTGCGAGGCCACTTCATCAGTTTCAGGGATTCCAGTGAGGCAGATATTAGCCTTCTTCAAATTATGCCAGAGCTCTCTGAGAGAATGATCCATCTTTGCTCTCCATTTCTCTTCCTCTTTGAGAGTTTGGAACTATTCAAAGGATTTGTCTTCAATGCCAGAAATCCTTTCTTCTGCTTGATCCACTCTGTCACTGAGGAATTCTACTGTATTTTTCAGATCTTTGAGGGCTGCAAATTTTTGCTTCAGTGCGTCAAAATATTTGGAATAGAAATTATTCCTTGCATCTTCTCGGAACACCATGGAATAAAAGTTGAACTCAGTAACAACAGGAATTTGCATACTCATACAAAAACATGGAATTTGAATTACCTTATGCTGAATGATTGCTGGGTCAGAGATAATATTAAGCAGGAAATTGCCAAATTTTTGGAAAAAAACGACAATGAAGACATGAAATATCAGAACCTCTGGGATACCACAAAGGCAGTCCTAACAGGGAAATTTATAGCACTGCAAGCCTTCCTCAAGAGAACAGAAAGAGAGAAAGTTAACAACTTAATCGGACATCTCAAGCAACTGGAAAAGAAAGAACATTCCAACCCCAAACCCAGTAGAAGAAAAGAAATAACCAAAATTAGAGCAGAAGTAAATGTATAATTCTATTGTTTTAAATTTCAACAGATCAATAAATCAAAAAGTTGCTTTTTTGAAAAGAATAAAATAGATAAACCTTTGGCTAACCTAACCAGGAAAAAAAGTGTAAAATTTTTAATCTCATCAGTCAGAAACACCAAAGACAAAATAACAACAGACTCCTCAGAAATTCAAAAACTCCTTAATGAATATTACAAGAAACTTTATTCTCAGCAATATAAAAGTCTGAAGGAACTTGACTAATATTTGGAAGCACATCACCTTCGAAGACTTAGCCAGAATCAAGTAGAAATGTTGAATAGGCCCATATCAACTTCTGAAATAGCATCTACCATACAAAATTTCCCTAAAAAGAAAACCCTGGGATGAAATGGTTTCATGTCAGAATACTATGAAACCTTTAAAGAGGAATTAGTACCTATATTACTCAACCTATTCCAAAATGTGGGGAAAAAAGGAAGACTACCCAACACATTCTATGAAGCAAACACCACCCTGATCTCGAAATCAGGAAAAGACCCAACAGGAAAAGAAAATTATAGACCAATATCACTAATGAATATAGAAGCAAACATATTCAACAAGATCCTAACAAACAGAACCCAATAACACATCAAAAAAATTATACACCATGACCAAGTCAGATTTAGCCCAGGGTCTCAAGGCTGGTTCAATATACGTAAATCTATCAATGTAATTCAACACATAAACCAACTTAAAAATAAGGACCATATGATTCTTTCAATTGATGCAGAAAAAGCTTTTGATAATATCCAGCATCGTTTCATAATCAGAACACTTAAGAAAATTGGTATAGAAGGGACATTTCTTAAACTAATAGAGGCCATCTACAGCAAACCCACAGCCAATATTGTATTGAATGGCATTAAATTAAAATAATTTCCACTCAGATCAGGAACCAGACAAGGCTGCCCATTGTCTCCACTGCTCTTTAACATTGTAATGGAAGTTTTAGCCATCACAATTAGGGAAGAAAAGGCTATCAAGTGTATTCATATAGGGTCAGAAAAAATCAATCTTTCACTCTTCACAGATGATATGATTGTATATCTGGAAAACACCAGGGATTCTACTACAAAACTCTTTGAAATTATCAAGGAATAGAGCAGCGTCTCAGGTAACAAAATCAACATTCATAAATCAGTAGCCTTTATATATACCAACAATATTCAAGCTGAAAAAACAGTTAAGGACACTATCCCATCCACAGTAGTGCCAAAGAAGTTAAAATATTTGGGACTTTATCTAACAAAGGACATGAAAGATCTCTATAAAGTGAGCTATGAAACTCTAAAAAAAGAAATAGCTCAAAATGTGAAGAAATGAAAAAACATACCATGCTCATGGCTGGGAAGAATCAACATTGTGAAAATGTCCATACTACCCAAAGCAATATATAATTTCAACGCAATCCCTATTAAAACTCCATTGTCATACTTTAAAGATCTCAAAAAAATAATACTTCATTTTATATTGAATCAGAAAAAAATCTCAAATAGCCAGGACATTACTCAGAAATAAAAGCAAAGCAGGAGGAATCCTGCTACCAGACCTCAGACTATATTCTAAATCGATAGTGATCAAAACGGCATGGTACTGGCACAAAAACAGAGAAACAGATGTCTGTGTCTGGAACAGAATAGAGAACCAAGAGATTAATCCAGCTACTTACCATTATTTAATATTTGACAAGCCAATTAAAAACATTCAGTGGGGAAAAGATTCCCTATTTAACAAATGGTGCTGGGTGAACTGGCTGGCAACTTGTAGAAGACTGAAACTTGACCCACTCCTTTCACCATTAACTAAGATAGACTCTCACTGGATTAAATATTTAAACTTAAGACATAAAACTACAAAAATACTAGAAGAGAGTGTAGGGAAAACCCTTGAGGAAATCGGTCTTGGCAAGTATTTTATGAGGAGGATCCCCCAGGCAATTGAACTAGCTTCAAAAATACACTACTGGGACCTGATCAAACTAAAAAGCTTTTGCACAGCCAAGAACACAGTAAGTAAAGCAAGCAAACAGCCCTCAGAATGAGAGAAGATATTTGCAGGTTATGTCTCTGACAAATGTTTAATAACCAGAAACCACAGAGAACTCAAACTTATAAGCAAGAAAAGAAGAAGTGATCCCATCGCAGTCTGGGCAAGGGACTTGAAGAGAAACTTCTCTGAAGAAGACAAGTGCACGGCCAACAGACATATAAAAAAATGCTCATCATCTTTAATCAGCAGAGAAATGCAAATCAAAACTACTTTGAGATATCATTACCTCCAGTAAGATTAGCCTGTATCACAAAATCCCCAGACCAAAGATATTGACGTGAATGTGAAGAAAAGGGAACACTTCTACACTGCTGGTGGGAATGCAAATTAATGCATTCCTTTTGGAAAGATATTTGGAGAATACTTAGAGATCTAACAATAGATCTGCCATTCAATCCTATAATTCCTCTACTAGGCATATACCCAGAAGTCCAAAAATCACATCATAACAAACATATTTGTACCAGAATTTTTATTGCAGTCCTATTTATAATTGCTATGTCATGGAAAAAGCCCAAGTGCCCATTGATCCATGAATGGATTTATAAATTGTGGTATATGTACACCATGGAATATTATGCAGCCTTAAAGAAAGATGGAGACTTTACCTCTTTCTTGTTTACATGGATAGAACTGGAACATATTCTTCTTAGTAACGTATCTCAAGAATGGAAGAAAAAGTATCCAATGTACTTGGCCCTATTATCAAACTATTTTATGGCTTTCACATGAAAGCTATAACCCAGTTATAACCTAAGAATAGGGGGAAGGGGGAAAGGGATTTGGGGAGGGAGATGGGCGGAGGGAGGGTGATTTGTGCGATTTCACCTGCGGTGCATCTTACAAGGGTATACGTGAAACTTAGTAAATGTAGACTGTAAATATTTAACACAATAACTAAGTAAATGCCAGGAAGGCTTTGTTAAGCAGTGTGATGAGAATGTGTCAAACAGTCTATTAAACCAGTGTATGGTGCTCCATAATTGCATTAATGCACACAGCTATGATTTAATAATAAAAACAAAAGAAAAGGCATTGCAATTTATGGTATCATCTAACTCTTGACATTTCATCATGGAAGTATGTGTCACCAGGCAAGTTTTGAATAGATACTTTTTTCTCCTTGGGTAACTTCCCTGGGTATGTTAGTTAGAGTACTCCCAGTTTTGTTGACTCAAAACATTCTCATTTTTTTAGAATCTTTCTTTTTCGTTACATTATCTGTCTCTTTTCACCTGCCTTCACTCTTATTTGGAATTTTTTCCATGATTTCATTTACCATGTTTTTTTTCTCTTTGTAACACTAACACACACATGTGTGTGTGTGTAACAGGTGACTTGATGAGGAAATGAATATTTAGTGTTTAGGGTTATCTCTCAACTTCTATTTTGTGGATCTTTTCTTTACATTTCTTTTCTTTTTCTCTTCTATTTTATTTTATTTTCTTCTCTTCCTTTCCCTTTCCTTCATTTTTCTTTTTTTGAGACAGAGTCTCACTTTGTTGCCCTCAGTAGAGTACCATGGCATCACAGCTTACAGCAAGCTCAAACTCTTGAGCTTGAATGATTCTCTTATCTCAGACTCCCAAGTAGCTGAGTAGTTGGGACTACCAGAGCCTGCCACAATGTCCAGCTATTTTTTTAGAGATAAGGTCTCACTCTGGCTCAGGCTGATCTGTGAGCTCAAGTAATTCACCTGCCTTGGCCTCCCAGGGTGCTATGATTACAGGAGTCAGCCACTGTGCCTGGCCTTGTGGATTATTTTGGATGTATTTTCCTGCCATTTCTACTTTCCCTTTCCATTTGAAATATAACCAAATAGACTCCTTTCCCTCACTCTAAAACACATTTAGTGAATGTGTAAACACCTTTGTATATCCTCTGAGATATATCGTTTTAGGAACATATTCCCCTCAACTTTCTATCAACTCCATAAAACATGTTGAAAGCCAGTTATTTAAATGCTTGTGTGTGTGTGTGTGTGTGTGTGTGTGTGTGTATATCAGTACTTTTGTAGTGTCTAGGTCATCTTCCTTCCATATTGTGAATAAACAAAAGCTGACTATACATACATGAACTCTTTTTTTAGCAATTGTACAATTGCTAAAAAAAAAAAAAAAAAGGACAATGTTTAGCCCAAGAACAACTTAGAAGAGAATTTGGAAATAGAGTGCTAGTACAGAGATCTATGCTGTTTTGTTCATGGAGAACCATCAATTGTTGGAATTTCAGAATCTCACCTTCTACCTGTTGAGTGACATACCAATGACATATCAATATGTCTAACACTAAAGACTATTGATAAATTCATGGCAGTCAACATGGCAAGAACTCTCCAACCTCTTTCACCAGCAAAAGTGCCTACTTAGCAGTAATGAAATGATCCTAAACGCAGATTTGTCTCCTGTCAGTTTTGTCTGAAGCCCTAGATTTAGACTTTACAGAAAGACTTTTTAATGTAACACTTTGTTTTTTTGTTTGTTTGTTTTTTCTTGTGTAAACTTTTATTTTTTTTAATAATTTTTTATTAAGTCTTTTGTACATAGATCATAAATACATTTATGCCCATTTCAGTGTGTTGATTATTTGTACAAATTGGAGTGCTTACATCATACTAATCAGCATTTGATCTCAGGATAAATAATTGTCTAACTTGGCCACACAGCTTCTTAATATAAAGTACATAGGAATAGCTAAAGTAATAAACTTAGTTTTATTCCCTCAAGAATACTTATTCCATACCAGCTACTTTGCTCTTCCATAGAGATGCAAAAGGTAAAGAAGATGTGATCTTTACCATTAAATTGCCTGAAACAAGTGGAAAACATAATCAAATAGCATCTTACAGTAAGTTTATTATTAAGATAGAGGCTTATTTATTTGAGCAATATTTATTCATGAAATGCTTTCTCTGTGTCAGGAGCTGTTCTAGACTGTGAGAATATGGTGTCAAACTAAACAGAAAAGACCTTGTCCTTTGGTCTTCTGGGAAAGACAGACCAAGCAGATAAAGAGCTAAGCTTTGGAGACAAGTGGCTAGTTTTGCTCATTGTCCCCAGCTCTTTTGCAGTGCCTGGCACATAGTATGTACTCCATAAATATTTTATAACTTGAATTAAATCAAGTACAACAAATGCTAAAAAACTGGAAATATTTACATGGCATACATAAGTGACTCATGGAAGACTGAGGAGAGAATAGTTCATTCTGACTGCAGGGGATAGAGAAGTCCAATCCAACCTTAAACTATCTACAGTAAACTGGAAATTAGGGTGAGTGGAAATGGCCATGCCAGAAGAAGGCACAACTCTGAGCAAAGACACGAAGGTATGATCAAACAGAGTACATCCCATATATTGAAATTCAGTGTGGCCAAAGCTCAGACTGAACAGGTGGGTTGGAGACGGGTGTGAAGTTCTTCTTTGCTAAGAAGGTGGCTTTTCTACTATGAATGTAGTAGACACCTAAAATTTTAAGTATAGTGGGGCTTGAACCTACCTGAATTTCAGGTTCTTCCTTTCTTTTCTTTTCTTTTTTTTTTTTTTTCCCCCTTTTATTAAGTCATATACACATATATCTTGAACACATTTATTCATTTGTAGAGTACAATGTGTTGATTTTTTATACAATTTGGAGTGCTTACATCAAACGAATTAATATAGCTTTCACCTCATTTACTTAATTATTGTGTTAAGACATTTATGTTCTATACTTGATAGATTTGACTTGTATCCTTGCAATATGCTCCCTAGGCATGGTCCCATCATTTACCCTCCTTCTATCACACCTCCTCCATCCCCTTCCATTCACCTCCACTTCTCTCCTTCATCCTGGGCTATAATTGTAAAGTGTATTTCATAAGAAAGTGTGAGTAATTATAAATTGGTTTCATAAAAGTACTGAGTACATTGGATACTTTTATCTTCCATTCTTGAGATAACTTTACTAAGAAGAATATGTCCAGAGTCCTCCTTTCTGGAGCCACTTTTCCCACCCTAGTTGCTGGTGTTTTTTCCACTCTGTCATCCGATTATACCATCTGTTATCACTTTCAGTCCTTTTCAGACTAGTCCTTTACAATAAGCCAAGTTAAGTCCTGTGTCTCTTTTATTTAGAAAATAATATAACAATTTGCCATCGTGAGACCCCTCACAAGGTAAATCCACCTTCAGGAGCAGCCAAAGTGGTATGTTGCATAGCGGATGAGAGGCCAGCAGTGCACTCTGTACCATAATTCCCACATTAAAAATTAACGGCATGCAATATACAGGAAAGCCTGCTACACTTCTCCATTGTGAGGCACATAATGGGAGAAGCGCCCTTCCCCAGAGGATGGGAAGGGAACATTTTCCTATAGAGGTGCAAATTTAATCATCCGAAGAAAGTTCTGCAAATCAAATGAAAGGCAGAACTCTCAGGAAGATGCTGGAGATTTAATTGCCCATTTGTGAGTCTTGAAATTCCCTTATAGGCTTGTATTAGGGCCAGGGGAAGTACATTCACCATGAAGCCTTACTGAGTAGACATGCAGTAAATATCTTCTGAATGATAAATAAGAGCAAGGATGTAATCTGGCCACCTCTGGCAGATGCCCCAGCAGTAAGACTATTCTTAATATTATTTGTGGAGACTTTGAAGTTTATAAAGGCTTTTGCAAATGCTGCCTCTTTTCATCTTTAGCCTTATTCAGTGCAAAACAGGATTTTGTCTTTTTTTTAAAACCATCTTTCAGAGAAGTTTTAGGACGGTTAAACAAGTCTACGAAGGTCATTAGGGCAATGGTTGGTACATGAACTTGGGTCTATTGAATCAAAATATTGGATATTCTTTTATGTTCAGAAAACTTAACTTTCATGCAGTAACACTCCACTTCTCAATGTTTTGTCAGGTGACAGCTTCAAAATCATTTCATAGGACTAACAATACAGATTTGGGGGCCTCAGGTAATCAACCTCTCTATAAGTAGGATTGCAGGAATCTGCATTTTTAACAGGGAAATAGGGAATCCTTTCCACACAAAAGTTTGAGAATCACTGCACCAAAGAACACCTAACATAGGCTAAAATATTTAACAAAAGTTACAGAAGCCTAAATCATTCCAGGATAAAACTTAAAAACACAGGAGAACTCATGTAAGTATTTCTTAAAATACCATGAAGCCAAACTCAAAGATAAGTTTAAAGGTCACTATAAAGGTCATTGGCCTATGACAGTGTCCTGTATTTGTCCATCTTTGATTGCAATTTTTTTTTTTTAATTTTTAGGGACCACTGATTACTGTCATGAGTTTAAAAGCATTTTGTCTATTTATTGGTCCTAATAAGTTTCTTTTCAGATATAAAAGAAAATAGTCTTGATTTGTTTGCTTCAACAGAAAATTACAGGAACTGCTCTTTTTTGTTGGGTTCTATTCATTCTAGCCCCCCAGTGGCATTTTCTGTGTAAATATAGCAAAATTGGATTATGTCCATGAATTTCAGAATTTTAATAAATGTGTGCCTGTGAATCAGGTTCAACAGTCTTAGCATCGATGGAGCAATCATTCACTGAAATTTCAGAATATTTGAGCAGATAATTTTGTAATCACTCATTCATTCTCCGTTGTATATTCGTATATCTGCCAACTTTCAAAGCAAGTAGTTTAGGTTACTTCACTTTACATCTTCAGAAACAGTCATAAAAATTAGAGTTTGATTGGTTATAAATAACATCTGCTTAATTTTCCTTTTAGTCTAGGAAGGCTAGAAATTAGAAATGACTGATTTTTCTGTAGATTTAGGCACCAGATCCTAGTTATGATTAATATATTCTGGTATCAAAGGTTTAAGTGAAAATTATTCCTATGATTTTGGAGTTGTCTTGGCCACCATCCGTTGGCAAGTCTATTTACAAATCTTCTATTCAAGGGTTCTAAATATGCTTTTGACCTTAGAAATCAAGTAAATGTATTTTCATTTCTACCTGAAAAGGAAATTTTGGGAGCTAAAAAATAGACAATTGTTTTCTGATATCTCTCCTATAGCCAAGAGATCCTGTCAATCCAAACCCCTTATTCTGGAAGTTGGATGCAATCCCTCTCTTCTCCAAATTTTCAAAGATACCAGTTTTCTTTCTTTTATGACCCATTAGTTATCTGTAGTAGTATTATTTTTATTATAATGAATGCCTTTTCTTCTACAAATTTTTACTTCTTTAAGGGATAGTCCTATTTATAAAATTTTATATACTGAATAGGGTTTTAGGTAAAATAGTAGTTATCCTCTAAGATGTCATCAAATGGTTTATGTCTCCATATATTGGTGCCCTTCCCATACTGCACCAGGGCTTCCCTTGTATGATGGATAGAATATGCCAGCTGTGTATAAAATGTTACTGTTAGTATATAAAAAGGGAAAAATAATATGTAAAAAAAAAAAGAAGAAGAAGAATATGCCAGCTTCTTTCAAAAGCTAGGTCATAAAAGGGGCTGGAAGTTCTTCCTTATTCTTATACTATGCACTCTGGATGATACCGGTTGCCATATTATGATGACATGCAATACTTTGATAATACCCATATGGAGAGGAGCTGAGGTCTGTAACTAAAAGATGGAACTAAGCTGCCAGCCTTATAACTGAGTCACCTTGGAAGGGGATCTGTGTTCCAGAACCAGTCAACCTCTGACTGCAATATGAAGAAACCTGAGGTGGAATTTTCTAATCAAACTGTTCCTACTTCCTTTCCCACAGAAACCATGCTTGATCATGTAGCTTTGAGCATCTAATTAGTAGATATAATTTTATGGCCAATAAATGGTAATAACTGCTTTAAGCCAGTAAGTTTGGGAGCAGTTTATTATACAACAATAATAAACATAGAATTTTATGGTCAAAGGCAAGATTATGACAAATGAAATTATTTGATCCATGCCAAACTCCATGATGATTATGAGTTTATACTTCATTCCATTGGTGATTTAGACATTTTTAGAGAAAAGTTGGTTTTTAAAGAAGTTTTACAGGAATATATCGTGGTAGTCAAGTACATAAAGACAACTTATATATGTGGCAATTGCTTGAAAGTCCCGGTAATAACTAAGTATGACAGTTAACAGAAAGGACAGAGAGATATTGAAGGTTAAGGAAAACCTTTCAAAAACCCCATATCTCCTTCTTGTAAAGGCAATGAATAGCACTTGTAAAAATTCTCAACATTACCTTTTATAGAACTCTGGAAATTAACTGAATGCTTATAATAATCCAAGGATCACTTATTTTGGAAGATTGGACAAATATAAGTAAGATTTATGGCATTTTAACATGGCATTTTATTCACATCACCCTGTCCCCAACTCTGCAATATCCTGAAAAACCAATAGCCTTACAACCATGTACTTATTAAAAAAAAAAAAGGGGGGGGGGGAGAAGAAGAAAACAAAATATTCTTGCAGCCCACTGGAAGACAAAAACAGTTTGAGGGCTCTGCAAAAGCCCCACCCCCAGGTAAGTTTTACTATTTTACTTGTCTAGTAGCTCCCTATAGATGACCTATTTTCAGAACTTGTTTTTTTTACATGCTGAGATGTCTCTTTGGAAAACCCTGTCTTACGGGTGTTTGTCAAAATCAATTGGCTGCAGTTGTTTCACGTTGTAGCTTTCTGGGGCAGTTACACAAAGTAGGACAAACAAAAGGCTGAACAAAAAACTTAAAAATAAAACTAGTACATGAGATGTCCATAGTGGCATTTGAAATGCTCCAACATATTTCTGGAAATCTGGAAGGTAATGTGAATGTGCAGGGCTGTGTTTATGCCTGGAAATAAACTGAGAAGACCCTAAGCTTTACTATCTGCCTAATATGAAGCCTCAGCACAGAGAGAGAAGTGAAGGCTAAGGCAGAGTTGTAAACTACCAGAACATTGGAGGCATGCCCACAAACACACAGCTCCTCAGAAAAGGCTGGAAGACTTATTGGCTCAGACCATTTTGGGAAATCTTTGTCTAATCACTACCTCACCACTGAGTTAATTAAGTGGAAACTTCCAGAGATTCAGGCTCACAAAGACAGATGTTACAGAATTTACTCAGAAAACTCATTAAATCAGTAACAACAACAACAATCCCTGGGGAGGTAGGAAGAATAATGTCATTCCCAAAAGATGTTCATGTCTTAATTCTAAGAATGGGCGAGTGTTCTGTTATGTGTGTATGTGGGAGGTGGGGGGGTGGATCAAGGTTGCTAACACCTGGCTTTCAATAAGAATATTATTTTAGATTCCTCACATGCGTCCAATATAATTGTAAAGGTTTTTATAACATTTATGAGGGAGGAAGAAGAATTAGGATCAGAGTGATGCAATATGAGAAAGACTCAAATAGCCATTAATAACATATAAGATGAATGGCCAAGGGTGAAGAATGTAGATAGCTTCTTGAAAGACAAGAAAACAGGTTGTTCCATAAAGCCTCCAGAAAGGAATGTAGTCTTTTTGATGATACCTTGATTATTAGCCCAGGGAGACACATTTTAGATTTATGATCAGCAGAAGAACTACAAAATAAATTTGCATTGCTTTAAAATTATTAAATGTGTGATAATTTATTTCAGTAGCAGTAGAAAAGTAATGTGGACTAGGGAGAGGATCTGATTTTAAGAGTTTCCAGATTGTATATTTAATTTTTTTTGTTCAATTTTTAAAATTGTAAATTAATATGAGAATACAAAAATTTTAATTACTTTGTTCTCACTTTCAAGGTAAAGTTCAAGTTGTAGAAGAGCCCTTCACCCAGAGGGTGTACTGAATACCCTTGCATTGTGCATAAAGTGAGATCCTGCCAAATGCCTTCCCTCCTCCCACAATTGCCCTCCCTGCTTCCCTTTTCCTCTCCTTTCTTATCCCTCCCCATTACTAAACTATATTTGTGTTTTATTGTTCATATGGATGTAAAATTGTTTATATATTTGTTTCATATTAATATTGAGTACAATGGATTTTTTTTTCAATTCTTGAGATACTTTACTAAGAATATGTTCCAATACCATCCAGATAAACATAAAAGATGTAAAATCTCCATCTTTTCTTATGGCTTAATAGTATTTCATGGTACAGATATAGTACAGTTTGTTAATCCATTCGTGGGTTGATGGGCATTTGAGTTGCTTCCACAACTTGGCAATTAGGAATTGAGCTGCAGTAAACATTCTGGTGCAAGTGTCTTTGTGGTAAAATGATTTTTATTCTTCTGTGTAGATACCTAGTAATGGGATTACAGAATGGAAGGTCAACTTTTAGTTCTTTGAGAATTCTCCATACTTCTTTCCATAAAGGTTATATTAGTTTGCAATCCCAGCACCAGCATAGAAGTGTTACCTTCTCTCCATAGCCACGCCTGCATCTGCAGATTTGGGAGTTTGTACTGTGGGCTTATGTCACTGGAATTATGTTATATCTCAGAGTGGTTTTGATTTATATTTCTCTGATAATTAAAGAAGAGCATTTTTTCATGTGTTTGTTAGCCATTTGTCTATCATCTTCAGAGAAGTTTCTCTTCCAGTCTCTTGCTCACTTATAAATGGAGTTGTTTGCTCTTCGCTTGATTAATTTTATTAATTAATCAAATTAGTTAATAGATTAACTATATTAATAGGTTCTAGTTATCAGCCCTTTTTCAGTTTCATAACATGCACAAATCTTCTCCCAGGCTGCACCTGTGGCTCAGTGAGTAGGGCGCTGGCCCCATATGCCAAGGGTGGCAGGTTTGAACCCAGTCCTGGCCAAACTGCAACAAAAAAATAGTCAGGCATTGTGGCAGGTGCCTGTAGTCCCAGCTACTTGAGAGGCTGAGGCAAGAGAATCGCGTAAGCCCAAGAGTTAGAGGTTGCTGTGAGCCATGTGAGTTCATGGCACTCTACTCAAGGGAGGTACAGTGAGATTCTGACTCTACCAAAAAAAAAAAAAATCTTCTCCCATTCTGAAGGCTGTCTGTTTGCTTTGTTTGTGGTACACTTAGCTGTGCAGAAGCTTTTTAGCTTGATCAAAACTCATTTATTTATTTTTGGTGTTGCTGTAATTACCAGAGGGTCTTCCTCATTAAAATCTTTTCCCAGGCCAGTATTTTTGAGCATTTCTGCTCACTCTCTTCTAGAATTTTTATTGTTTCATGTCTTAAATTTAAATCTTTTATCCAAAGAGAATCAAATTTTGTAAATGTTGAGAGGTGTGGGTTTAGTTTCAGTTTTCTACAGTTCTCCAAGCACCATTTATTAAATAGGGATTCTTTTCCCTAGTGAATGCCTTTGTTAGGCTTATCAAAGATCAAATGACCTGTCTGACCAGGTTCATCTCTAGATTCTCTATTCTATGCCACAGATCTATGTCTCTATTTTCATGTCAGTACCATGCTGTTTTGATCACTATAGACTTGTAGTATAACCTGAAGTCTGGTAACGTGATGCTCCAAATTTGTTTTTATTTCCAAAAATAGTATTGGACATACAGGGTTTTTTCTAGTTCCTTATGAAATGAGGTACTATTTTTTTTTTTAAGTTCTTCAGAGTATGACATTGGTGCTTTGATTAGGATTGCATTAAATGTGTAGATTGCTTTCAGTAGTATGAACATTTTAGCCATGTTGATTCTTCCAGCCACAAGTATAGTATGTTCTTCCATGTGTTAATGTCTTTGGCTATTTCTTTTCTCAGAGTTTTATAGTTTTCCTTATAGAGATCTTTCATGTCCTTTGTTAGTTAAATTCCCAGGTATTTAATTTTCTTTGGCACTACCATAAAAGAAGTAGAGTCTTTCATTTTATTCTCAGCTTGGATGTTGTTGGCAGGGACCAGTGAGCCCACCAGCAGCTTCGTCTAGAGAAGGAGGCTACTGATTTGTGGGTATTGATTTTGTATTCTGAGATGTTACTATATTCCTTAATCACTTCTAAGTGCTTTTTAGTTGAGTCCTTGGGGTTTTCTAGGTATAAGATTATGTCATCCACAAATAATAAGAGTTTGACCTCCCATTTGAATACCCTTAATCTCTTTGCCTGATTGTAGTGGCTAGGACTTCTAGCACTATGTTGAATAACAATGGTGACAGTGGGCATCCTAGTCTAGTTCCAGATCTAGATGGAAATACTTTCAATTTTACTCCATTTAATATCATATTGGCTGTTGGCTTGTCATAGATGGCCTCTATCAGTTTAAGAAATTTCCCACCTAAGCTATTTTCTTAAGTTTTCTTATCAAGAAAGGATGCTGGATAGTGTCAAAATCCTTTTCTACGTCCCTTGAGGGAATCATGTGATCTTTGTTTTTTATTTTATTTATGTAGTAAATTATATTTATGGACTTATATATGTTGAATCAACCTTGTATTCCTGGGATGAACATATAACTTTTTAAATGTGTTGCTGTATTCTGCTTGCTAAGATCTTACTGAATATTTTTTCAATTATATTATTAATGATAATAGATTTCATTTTTTGTTGTGTCCTTTCCTGGTTTGGGGATCAGGATGATACTTGCTTTGTAGAATGTGTTAATATTCCATACTTCTCTATGTTTTGGAATAGATTTTGCAATTAAGGAACTAGTTACTCTTTCACAGTTTGATAGAATTCTGGTGTGAAGCCATCTGGCCCAGGGCTTTTCTTTTTTAGAGATATTTTGTATAGTCAATGCTATTAAAGTGTTTGATATACATATTTTCAAAATTTCTAATTCTTATTGAATTTAGAAAGGTGGCATGCTTCCTGATTTTGGTCCATTCCCTCTACATTTTCATACTTCTGGGAATAGAGTTTTTTGTTTTTCTGTGGTACCTGTTGTTATTTCCCCTTTATAATTTTTTTTTCTTGAATAAAAAACTACAGAATAAATAAAATACTACATTACCATATACTGGACTTTAGAAAATAAAAATCTAATATATAATAGTAATGTATTTTATTTATTCTACCCTTTAATAACTTATGTTTGAGGACATTTACATTATTATTTGAACTTTATCTAAGAGAGGATCGACTTCCTTTTTTATTTTTTTATTTATTTTTTATTTTTTTTTTATTAAATCATAGCTGTATACATTAATATGATCATGGGGCACCATACACTTGTTTCATAGACCATTTAACACATTTTCATCACACTGGTTAACATAGCCTTCCTGTCATTTTCTTTTTATTGTGCTAATGCATTTACATTCCACATTTACTAAGTTTCACATATATCCTTGTAAGATGCACCACAGTTGTAATCCTACCAATCCCACTAATCCCACCAATTCCCCTCTCTCTGCCCACCTCCCTCTTCCCTCCCCTCACTTTCCCCCAATTCTTAGGTTGTAACTGGGTCATAGCTTTCATGTGAAAGACATAAATTAGTTTCATAGTAGGGCTGAGTACATTGGATACTTTTTCTTCCATTCTTGAGATACTTTACTAAGAAAAATATGTTCCAGCTCCATCCATGTGAACATGAAAGAGGTAAAGTCTCCATCTTTCTTTAAGGCTGCATAATATTCCATGGTGTACATATACCACAATTTATTAATCCATTCGTGGATCGATGGGCACTTGGGCTTTTTTCATGACTTAGCAATTATGAATTGAGCTGCAATGAATATTCTGGTACAAATATATTTGTTATAATTTGATTTTTGGTTTTCTGTGTATATACATAGTAGAGGAATTATAGGATTCAATTGCAGGTTTATTTTTAGATCTCTAAGTGTTCTCCAAACATCTTTCCAAAAGGAATGTATTAATTTGCATTCCCACCAGCAGTGTAGAAGTGTTCCCTTTTCCCCACATCCACTCCAACATCTCTAGTCTTGGGATTTTGTGATATGGGCTAATCTTACTGGAGTTAGATGATATCTCAAAGTAGTTTTGATTTGCATTTCTCTGATGATTAAAGATAATAAGCATTTTTTCATATGTCTGTAGGTTGTGCACCTGTCTTCTTCAGAGAAGTTTCTCTTCAAGTCCCTTGCCCAGCCTGCAATGGGATCACTTGTTCTTTTCTTGCTTATATATTTGAGTTCTCTGTGGATTCTGGTTATTAAACCTTTGTCAGAGACACAACCTGCAAATATCTTCTCCCATTCTGAGGGCTGTTTGCTTGCTTTACTTACTGTATTCTTGGCTGTGCAGAAGCTTTTTAATTTGACCAGATTCCAGTAGTGTATTTTTGAAGCTGCTTCAATTGCCCAGTGTGTCCTGCTCATAAAATATTTGCCCAGACCAATTTCTTTAAGAGTTTTCCCTGCACTCTCTTCTAGTATTTTTATAGTTTCATGTTGTAAGTTTAAATCATTAATCCAGTGAGAGTCTCTCTTAGTTAATTGTGAAAGGTGTGGTTCCAGTTTCAATCTTCTACAGGTTGCCAGCCAGTTCACCCAGTACCATTTGTTAAATAGGGAATCTTTTCCCCATTGAATTTTTTTAATTGGCTTGTCAAAGATCAAATAATGGTAAGTAGCTTGGTTCATCTCTTGGTTCTCTATTCTGTTCCAGACAGCTACTTCTCTGTGTTTGTGCCAGTACCATGCTGTTTTGATCACTATCAATTTATAGTATAGTCTGAGGTTTGGTAGCGTGATTCCTCCTGCTTTGTTTTTATTTATGAGTAATGTCTTGGCTATTCGAGGTTTTTTTCTGATTCCATATCAAATGAAGTATTATTTTTTTAAGATCTTTAAAGTATGACAGTGGAGCTTTAAAATAGGATTGCATGAAAATTATATATTGCTTTAGGGAGTATGGATGTTTTAACAATGTTGATTCTTCCCAGTCATGAGCATGGTATGTTTTTCCATTTGTTAACATCTTCAGCTATTTTTTTTTCTTAGAGTTTCATAGTTCTCTTTATAGAGATCTTTCACGTCCTTTGTTAGATAAACTCTCAAATATTTCATCTTCTTTGGCACTACTGTGAATGGAATAGAGTTGTTAACTGTTTTTTCAGGTTGACTATTGTTGGTATATATAATGGCTACCAATTTATGAATGTTGATTCTGTAACCTGAGACGCTGCTGTATTCCTTGATCACTTCTAAGAGTTTTATAGTAGAATCCTTAGTTTTTTCCAGGTATACAATCATATCATCTGCAATGAGCGAAAGTTTGATCTCTTCTGACCCTATATGGATACCCTTGATTGCCTTTTCATCCCTAATTGCTATGGCTAAAACTTCCATTATGGTGTTAACGAGCAGTGGAGACAATGGACAACCTTGTCTGGTTTCTGATCTGAGTGGAAATGATTTCAATTTATCTCCATTCAATATGATATTGGCTGTGGGTTTGCTGTTGATGGCCTCTATCAGTTTAAGGAAGGTCCCTTCTATATCAATTTTCTTAAGTGTTCTAATCATGAAGGGATGCTGGATATTATCAAAAGTTTTTTCTGCATCAATTGAGAAGAATCATATGGTCTTTGTTTTTTAATTTGTTTATGTGCTGAATTATACTTATAGATTTACATATATTGAACCAGCCTTGAGAACCTGGGATAAAACCGACTTAGTCATGATGTATAATTTGTTTGATGTATTGCTGGATTCTGTTTGTTAGGATCTTGTTGAATATTTTTGTATCAATATTCATTAGTGATATTGGTCTATAATTTTCTGTTCTTGTTGGGTCTTTTCCTGGTTTGGGGATCAGGGTGATGTTTTCTTCATAAAATGTGTTGGATAGTAGTCCTTCTTTTTCTATACTTTGGAACAGGTTGAGTAATATATGTACTAGTTTTTCTTTAATGGTTTGGTAGAATTCTGACGTGAAGCCATTTGGTCCTGGGCTTTTCTTTTTAGGGAGATTTTGTATGGTTGATGCTATTTTAGAACTTGATATAGGCCTGTTCAACATTTCCACTTGAGTCTGGCTAAGTCTTGGAAGGTGACGTGCTTCCAAATTGATGTGCATCAATTTTCTTCAGATTTTCATATTTCTGAGAATAAAGTTCCTTGTAATATTTATTAAGGATTTTTTTGAATTTCTGAGGAGTCTGTTGTTACTTCGTTTTTGTCATTTCTGATTGATGAAATTGGAGCTTTTACTCTTTTTTTCCTGGTTAGGTTAGCCAAAGTTTTATCTATTTTATTGACCTTTTCAAAAATCCAACTTTTTGATTTATTGATCTATTGTATAATTCTTTTGTTTTCAATTTCATTAAATCTGCTCTAATTTTGGTTATTTCTTTTCTTCTACTGGTTTTGGATCAGAATGTTCTTCCTTTTCCAGTTGCTTGAGATGTCCCATTAAGTTGTTAACATCCTCTCTTTCTATTCTCTTGAGGAAGGCTTGCAGTGCTATAAATTTCCCTCTTAGGACTGTCTTTGTGGTATCCCAGAGGTTCTGATAATTCATGTCTTCATTGTCATTTTGTTGCAATAGTTTGGCAATTTTTTTCTTAATCTCGAGTATGACCCAGCTAACATTCAGCATAAGGTTATTTAACTTTCATGTTTTTGTATGAGTATACAGATTCCTGTTGTTACTGAGTTCAACTTTTATTCTATGGTGGTCCGAGAATATGCAAGGAGTAATTTCTATTCCTTTAAATTTACTGAGGTTAGAGTTGTGATCTAAGATGTGATTGATTTTGGAGCATGTTCCGTGGGCTGATGAGAGGAATGTGTATTCAGTTTTGTTGGGATGAAATGTTCTGTAGATGTCTGTTAAATCCAAATGTTGGACGGTTAGGTTTAAATGTAAAATTTCTTTGCTCAGCTTCTTCTTTGGAGGATCTATCCAACACTGCCAAAGGAGTGTTAAAATCTCTTACTATTATGGAGATGGAGGAAATCAAGTTGCTAATGTCTGTTATAGTTTCTCTTATAAATTGAGGCACATTCTGGTTGGTTGCATAAATGTTGATAATTGAAATCTCATCATATTGATTATTACCCTTATCAAGTATGAAGTGACCATTCTTATCCTTCCTTACTTTTGTTGGTGTAAAGCCTATTGTATCTGCAAATAGAGTTGCAACACATCCTTTTTTCTGATTACCATTTGCATGAAATAGGGGCGACCATCCTTTCACCCTGAGTCTATATTTATCTTTTAAGGTACGATGAGATTCTTGTACACAGCAAATATCTGGCCTGAGTTTTTGTATCCAGTCAGCAAACCCATGTCTTGTTAGAGGACAATTTAAGCCATTCACATTAATGGAGAATATAGATAAGTCTGGTAAAAGTTTGGATATCGAGTTTTTCCAAAGTCCAGTGGACATTTTTAACTTTTCCCACTGTGGAAGTTGGAGTTTGATCAAAAGTTTCTGAGTGAGTTTACTTTTGTTGTAGAGGATTGGGCTGGTCTCTATGGAGGATAGGTGTGAGAAGATCCTGAAGAGCTGGTTTGGTTATGGCACATTTCTTCAACATGTGAATGTCATTAAAGTATTTAATTTCTCCATCATAAATGAAACTCAGTTTAGCTGGATACGTGATCTGGGGTTGACAGTTATTTTGTTTTAGGAGATTATAGGTCTATGACCACCCTCTTCTTGCTTGAATGGTTGCAGCAGAAAGATCTGCAGTTATTCTAATATTCTTCCCTTTGTAGGTTATGGTTTTCTTACGTCTGGCTGCTTTCAGAATTTTCTCCTTCATATTATCTTTAGTGAAGTTGTATATGATGTGCCTAGGGGATGTCTTGTTCAGATTGAGTTGTGCTAGGGTTCTTAAACTGTCTGCTATCAGAATTTCAGAATCTCTGGGCATGTCTGGAAAATTCTCTTTCATAATTTCATGGAGAAGAGCCTCTGTGCCTTGCGAAGCTACTTCATCGCTTTCAGGGATTCCAATGAGGCAGATGTTAGCCTTCTTTCAATTATCCTAGAGTTCTCTGAGAGAATGATCTGTTTTTGCTCTGCATTTCTCTTTCTCTTTGAGAGTTTAGGAGCATTCAAAAGTTTTGCCTTCAGTGTCAGAAATCCTTTCTTCTGCTTGCTCCATTCTGTTACTGAGGGATTCTACTATATTTTTCAGGTTTTTGAGGGCTGCAAATTCTTGCTTCAATGTGTGAAAATCTTTGGTGGTTTTGTCTTTAAATTCCTTGAATTTTTGAGACAACTTTCGAATTGCTCCTCGAATTTTTAATTCCAAATTTTCCTCCATTCTATTAACCTTGTTTGCAGTCCAAATTCTGAATTAGATTTCTGACATGTTGGCCATCTGTTTTATGAATGGGATCTTCAGTTACATCTGTCATATGTTTCCTTGGGGGGGGGGTGGTGTTACTCTACTCTGGTTATTCATGTTATTGGAGTTTTTCTGCTGATTCCTCCTCATGGTTATTTTACATTGTTTGACTAAGTGAGTGGGTAAAGAAAAGTTGGGTTCGGGGCTCCAGGAGTAGTGATTACCAGCCCTTTACCCAAAATCTGGGACTGGTGTCTGTACCTTTTCCCCTGGAGCTTTGCTGTGGACCCATACAGTGCTATGGCCTGAAACTGGGGACCTGCTTGGTGTGGTGGGGCTAAGTGGCTCTGTCTTGTTTTATCTAGTCTCTGTCCAACCCTAGTGAAGCTGTTGCTCTGGGTTGAAGTCTCAGCTGTGGAGAAATACCAGCAATCAAGTCACCTCACCCCCCACAGGCAGCAATTGAAAAAGGAAATCAAATCTTCCTACAAGCACACACCCAGGGCACCACTTGGATAGTCCTCGGGTGATTGGCTCAGTTCAAAAGGTGCAAATCAATTGTTTCAGTCAGCACCTGTCTCAGGTGGGAGAGTTTAAAAGGTCTCTGGCAACCAGATCGCAGGGGTCTGTTGGCAACTCAAATATGATTTGCTCTGGTGCTCCATGAGGTCAGGAGGACCCACCCAGCAATTAGATTAGTCTGGGGAGGTTGATGCCTCCTTCCCCACCTTGCACCTCTGTCACACCCAGTCACTGATCACCCCACAGGGCTGTGACCCAGTTGCTTCCAATGAGCAGATTCTCCAGGTGTTTGCACCTGCCTGAATCACAAGGAAATTTATGTCTCCTCAGCCAGGCTGCTGCTCTCTGCCACTATCCTGCAGGGGGAGATGAGGCCTGACAAGCTTGGCTGCTTGATCGAGGCTGAGCTGTTCACTCAGTTCCAGCCCCACTCCTGATTGATGTTACTGACAGAAGAGAACAACTTTGCGGATTTTTTTTCTGTCCTGGCTAACTTCCCCTACAGAAGAGAAGCTGTTTTGAGTTCACAGAACCTGTGCCTCAGGCCCTATCTTTGGTTTTGCAGGTTTGGATTCACAGCATGGTTAGCTGTCAGTTCTAGCCTCCTGCCTTCCTTTGTCTAGGTTGATGATCCCCTGAGGGCCAAGTGTGTCTTAGGCTCAGTAAAGCATTCCTCTGGGTCAGCCCTGCTCTGGAAGTCAGCCAGCACTGCGTTTTCTAGTCCCCACGCTCCACCCAGGCCAGTACCGCTTCAGGCAAACTCTTTACTCACGGGGCCTGCATTTCCGTCTGTTACGCCAGTGGTTGCCACCTGAGAAGATGCCCGGCCTCCTCTGGTTGCCCAGAGAGATGGATTGTGACTCCATAATATCCAGGGGAGAGCCCTATTGTTGCCAAAAACAGGTGCTGCTCTGCGCCTCGGGGCACCACCGCTGTGGCGTGGTTTCCTCTCAGCTGACTGTCCTCTCCTCACTCCCATGCTGCAGAATCAGCACTGGCCAGCTGTAGTCCATACCCTGTTCACACCTCTCAAGAAAACACCCAAGTTTCTGGACTCCTGGGGGACAGGCCTCCAGACCTCAGAGTGAGAGTGGAGGGAAGTGCTGGGAGCTCAGAATTGCAGGTGGAGAATATATACAGTTTTATGCATGGCAAGAGAGCTCCATGGCACCCTAGTAGGGGAAGTAGGTACAGTTTTTAGAGGGTCTCTCCCATGGAGTATAACGGGAGGTCTTTTGAACTCTGCTCATTTGTTTATGGGGTACTCCGAGCCATTCTTATGGGAGAGGGGACTCCTGTCCTCTTGTTGATGGATTTTGTACCTTTTGTTTGTATCCTTGGGGTAGCAGCCTGCCTCAGCAGGGTTGATGTGCGTTCTTCAACCTTCTCTCTTGGTGCAGCTCTAATCCACCAGGTTACTTGCTGAATTTCTGTCCTTTGACTCTCCTTCTGGATGGGGACCTCTGTGGAAAGCTGGCTTCAGTCAGCCATCTTGTCTCCACCCCCCCCACTACATCTCTGAAAACTTTAAATTTCAAAGCAATTTAAATGTCATTATTATTCTATATTTGTTGTTTATTTCTGGCTTCATTTTATTGTGGTTGGAGAATGAGGTCTATGTTAGAGGGTTTGATAGTTTCCTCATTCATTAGAGATGGAATTTCTTTAATTTTTATTTTCTATTTAATAATCAGCGTAGTACACTCTCTCATTCCACTGTTCAATCTCTGTGTTTGCAGCATTTAATGAAGCCATCAATACGTTGGACCACATGAAAGAAAGTTGTCCGTTTAACAAAGACAAACATTCAGATGTAGTTGAAAACACCCATAGACTTAATTTTACTGATGACATTCTTAAAGAAATAATTGATGAGTTCTCTTCTGAGGGTAAGTTAACTTGGCAAGTATCTACCAGCTTGTAATAAAATTTTCATCTAAATATTCCCTAGAGCAGGGGTGGCGAACACGCGGCTAGAGCCGCATGCGGCTCCCGGCCAAAATGAATTTCGGCTCTTTGCCTCTTATCATTATTTTGTATACTGTGGCTCTTTGCCAAGTTTGGATTTTGTTATGCTGCTTCTGA